>JAHHZJ010002415.1:0-35520 GCA_021437245.1 Aegilops speltoides
GGTCTTACGGTGCAGCGGGCGATCATCGATAATAAAGGACTCTCGGGTGAAAGTGATACTTGAGATCCTAATGTTAGATTTAGTAAACTTCATTTAACCCGAATAGAGGAGATCGAGTCGAGTATAGGTCGAGGAATAAAGGATCCTAGTACCACCCGATGGCGGCGTGGGCCCGTAAGGCACACAACCATGTTAGTAAAATTTTGCAATGTCTAGACTCGACTACGGCCAAGAGGTGTGGAAGGGGATTCCTACGAGCGATCGGCTCGATACCAACTTTGGCGCCCCGATTCAATCGTACACTAATCATGCGCATAAGCATTATGCGATCAAGATCGAGGACTCACGGGAAGATATCACAACACAACTCTAAAAAACATAAATAAGTCATACAAGCATCATAATACAAGCCGGGGGCCTCGAGGCTCGAATACAAGTGCTTTCGATCATAGGCGAGTCGTGGAGCAACAATATCTGAATCTGGACATAAGTTAAACAAGTTTGCCTTAAGAAGGCTAGCACAAACTGGGATCTGAGATCGAAAGAAGCGCAGGCCTCTGCTGAGGATCCTCCTAAACTACTCCTGAGTAAATCGTCGGTTTGGCTGCATGTAGTAGTAGGCACCTCTAGTATAGTAGTAAATCATCGGCGGTGGCGTCGCTCTGGACTCCGGCATCTGGTTGTGACAACCGAAAAGAAAGAAAAGGGGAAAAGGGGAAGAAAGCAGCCGTGAGTACTCATCAAAGTACTACTTAAGCAAGGATCTACACTACATATGCATGGGTATATGTGTAAGGAGGCAATATCGGTGGACTGGCTGCGAGAATGCGAATAAGAGGGGATAGCTAATCACATGAGAAGACTACAACAGCAGCCTCAGTCTTCTGACATGTAGAAGAGAGTAGATTGGCGTCCTCCAAGTAGCATCTCCAAGTAGCATCTCGGTAGCATCATAGCATAATCCTACCGTGATCCTCTCTTCGTCGCATACTGTTGAAGAAAGCAATCACGGGTTGTCTGTGGAACTTGAAAGGGTGTGTTTTATTAAGTATCGGTTCTAGTTGTCATAAGGTCAAGGTACAACTCAAGTCGTCCATTACGAAGATCACGCTATTGAATAGATTAACTTCCTGCGAGGGTGCACCACATAACCCAACATGCTTGATCCCATTTGGCGGACACACTTTCTGGGTCATGCGGCCTCGGAAGATCAACACGTCGCAGCCCACCTAGGCTGTGAGAGAGTCGACCGTCGGTCTAAATCCTATCTGGCGAGTGCAGGCCCATCGCCCTAAGCACACACCTGCGTTGCGTCTGTGACGGTGGCAGACCTAGCAACCTCCATTACAAAGGAAGTTGCGTTAGCATGATCCAACCGGCCAGCAGCGCTCCGTCGTTGACGTCAAGAAGGCTTGGTGATACCACGGCGTCGGGATACCCATAACTACTCCCACGTAGATGGTTAGTGCGTATAGACCAAATGGCGGACTCGGATCAAATACCAAGATCTCGTTAAGCGTGTTAAGTATCATGAGCGCCCGAATAGGGCCGAACACACTGTCTCCTAGGTGGTCTCAACCTGCCATCGCTCCGCATACAAAAGTAACGATCGGGGCCGTCGGGGAACCGGGCCCACCTCTAGGGATGGAGCCACATCCTTTCAGCCCCTCATCGAGAATCACTTGCGGGTACTCCTCGAGTGACCCGACTTTAGTCACCATCTGTATAGTATGTATGTATGTATAGTATATACGTGATCACCTCCCAAGTGATCACGGCCCGATATATAGCAAGCGGTGACAAGAATGTAGGGCCAATGATGATAAACTAGCATCCTATACTAAGCATTAGGATTGCGGGTAAGGTATCAGCAGATGTAGCAACAATGTCGGGCTATGCATCGAGAATAGGATCAGTGAAAGCGATAACATGCTACACTACTCTAATGCAAGCGGTATAGAGGAGAATAGGCGATATCTGGTGATCAAGGGGGCTTGCACTGGTTGCTCGAGACAAGGAGGGTTCGTCGGTGGCGTGATCGACCACGAGGGCATTAGCATCATCACGGTTCTCTAGGAGAGAAGGGGAGAAAGCAGTAAATACATAGCAAGCAAGTGCATAAAGGAAAACAAGCAAAGCTAAGCGTGTTCTAGTTGTATGAGGTGATCTGGGTGAAGGAAACATCAGGAAAGTATCCCGGTGTTAGTGTTTCGAGACGAGATGAAGCGAAGGTGAAATGTTGCGGGTTCACTATGCTAGGGATGCGTGGCGGATGAGCAGGCTGCGTGTCCGGATCCGTCTCGTCGTTTTGAGCAACTTTCATGTTGAAAATATTTTAATCAAGTTAGGGATTAAAAGATATGATTTTCTAAAGATTTTATTAATTTACGGAATTTAATTAATTATTTAAATCAACATTATCGAGAATAGTAAATGATGGCGTCGGCATGACATCGAGTGATGTCGCGTCGGCGTTATTTATTGACACTGGTCAACGGCGTGTGGGACCCTTGGTCATAGGCATTTAGTCTAATTAGGGTTTAACTAATCTAATTCTTTGCTAATTAAATTAACTAGTTAATTAGATTAATTAATTAGTACTAATTAATTAATTAATTAATTATTAATTATAAATTTTATTAATTCATTTTTTATTTTTCTTAAAAGCGTTAAGGCTGGGCCCGTTTGTCATAAAGGCCATTAGGCGTCTTGGATTAGCAGGCTTCTGGCGCTGTCTGGCCTTCGCCGCGCGAGAAGCAGCAAGCGAGGCAGTGCTTGCAGCCAGGTCTTGTGGCCAGCTGACAGCCTTGTGAGCGTGAGCAGGCAGCGAATCTGGCGCTGATCTGGCGGATCTGAACCTGAAGCGGGAGAAACTCGTCTGTGAGGGCTTGGCGTGGCCGTGCAATAGCAGCTGAGCGTGCGAGGCTAAGCGGAAGCGTCTTGTGAACACGCCGCAGGAGACGAAACTCCGGCGCCAATGACGTCGCGTCTGGCTGTCGTCGGGGTCGTCTTGAGAGGAGGCGAGTGTCTTTGAACCACGGATGAAGCGCTTGTCGTGGGCGCGGTGACATGGCTGCGAGTGGGGCATGTCTTGTGATGGCGAGGCTCAACTGCGGGAGAGAGGAGTGAGGAGGGGGCGGCTCACGAAGTCTTGCGAGGGTTGAGCGTGAGGTCGAGAGGTAAGCGGGGGACGGCGGCGGCGAGGAGGCCAGCAGTCTTGGCGGTCGGTGAGGTGGCCTCTGGCGGCAACAGCGTGGTTCCGCGGCAAGTCGAACGCCATGGACGGAAGCGCGCGGAGCTCGGGAAGGCGGCGCGGTGCGAGAGGCGGAAGGAGGCGGGTGGTGTGGCGCGGCGAGTGGCGTCGCGGAGGAGGATGGGCTGGGTGGCAGCGGCAGGCGGCGTCGAGCAAGGCGTGGTCGCCCGATCCCGATCTGGATCGGGGAGTGGTGGGAGGCGAGTGAGTGGGGGTGCGTGGTGGTAGTGGGTTAGGGTTTGGGGATGGGGGATATGGGGAGGCGGTTGGGCGAGGAAGCTGGGCGGCATGGTTTGGAACATGGCCAGATTAGTAGGGGTTCTCTTCCCTTTTCTTTCTTTCTTTCTTTTCTTTATTTTTCTTTTCCTTTTTCATTTCATTTAATTTAGGGCATTTAGGTATTTTATAAAATCATGTCTTCTACACCATAATTACCTATGTCATTTTTGCCTTTGTTTGAACATTTTGTTTCAACTTCTAAAAACTTTTGTTGTTTGCCATTTTTTGAATTGATTATTGGATCGGTTTGATCTAATGATAGATTAGCAGCGATAGCGTGGTGGCGTGACAGCATTAGCGTGGGATCACTTTGTAGCTTAATTATCCGAGCGTCACAACACTCAAAAGCGAACAGCGGTTCAACATACACACACTATACAAGGCATAACAACAATCATCCATAACGACAACTAGGCATCTTACAAGCATCAAAACAACATGCTCTGACATCTCAACGTAATAAAAAAAGGCATGGGCATGAAGTACAGGTAAAGCATAACAAAACATGAACACTGAGCTATCTCCAGAAATCACTAGAACATGCTCAAAAGGACATGGGGAGATTGCAAATAATAACAGTTTCAGACTTTGCAGAAATAACATCGGGTTGCAATGTTTAGAGCTATCAAACAACATGTTACAGGAACATATCATGGCAAACAAAGGCATGGCATGATACTACTAATAGCATAGATCAAAAGTCCCTTACTGACCATGAGCCAAAAAGGAACCGAAGATATGATGGCACCCATGTAAATATAGCAAGTTATATTACAGATTCATACATGGCAGGAACAACAATAAGTAGGCATGTTGGTGAGCTTGAACCACTCACCACAGAGAAATACATGGCATGGCAAGGCACCCAACAGTAAGAAGGCATGTTTGTGAAGTTAAGCATGACAAGAGCAAGGTCATAGGGTTCATGGAACACTAGCAAAACACATGGGAACTAGTGAACTTAATGTTAACAGGCTGACAGCAACATCATGAAGCAACTTTGAAGCAAGATAACAACATGCTAAAGCAAGTTATAATTGCAACCAAGGGCATGAATGGATAGAGCAAGACATGTAGATCAAAACATGTTTATAGAGCATCTCCAGATTATGCATAGAATGACTAGTAGCAACATGTTTGTAAGGCATCACGAAATAACAGATTTAGCCTAGCAAAACAGCAACATCATGCACACTACTTAACAAGCTCGATTCACTCACCACAAGTCATTGCATGACAATATAAGCATAGCATCATCAAGAAGGCATGTTTGTGTAACAAACCAAGTCAAAAACAAATCCATAGCATGCAAGGATCAAATATAGCAACCTTGGCCAGATTGAATAACATGTAAACAATCTGCCAGGAAACATTTTGAAGCAAAAGTAGAGCACGAAAATGACATGCTAGACTACTCCATAATTGCAACCAAGGGCAGGGATGGATAGAAAACAACCATATGTTCAAAACACCCTTACTCAAGTATCTCAAAATATGCATGGATCTCTCTGTAGCATCAAGTATACATGGCATCAAAATAACAGCAGAACAAGGACTAAAATCAGCAATGTCACGAAGCCTAGTTTGCATGCTTGTGCTAGTCACCACATTGATCACAAAAATACATGGCATACACCCCTGGAAAGATGGCATAGCATAGATCAAAACACATGTAGACATCAACCTCATAGGATGCACACGTCAATCATGGCAAAAATGACAAAAGAGCAAGTTATAACAGTTTGACGAGAGTTAACATCAACATGCACTCTTCCAACACATTTGGGCATCAAGATGAGATCAAATGAAAATGATGCAATGGAGCGATATGAAGTACTCGTCGAGGCGAACAATTTGACATATTACCGCACAAAAGCAGACTACGGATGCGGAGATACATCATGATGAACATGGCATGATAATATCAAATATTCGAGACTTAGTGGAAAGCGGGTCAACCTCTGGGTGCCTGCAGTTTGATGCATGTCGGAGATGCTCACGGAGATAGCGGAAATAGCGCGAGAGAAATTTGGAGATGGCGGATCGGGCGGATCTCGCCGGATCTCGCCGGATCGGCGGATCTGGCCTTGAGGGAAGCGAAGGATAGCCTTGTGAAGCGGCTGACCTCGAGCGCTGAGGCGCGGCCGGTGCCTGGTGGCCAGGAAGCGGCCAGGCTGGCTGGTATGAGCAACCTTGTGGTGTGGCGGAACTTGAAGCGTGGCAGCAGGCGACATGGATGCCCAGTGTGTGGAGCGGAGGACACGTGTGAGCTCCGATTGGCTCGGGTGTGCCGGACATGTCCGGCAGGGGTGGAGCCGTCCGGTGGCGGGAGGAGGAAGAGGCTAGGGTTTGGGCTGCGAAAATTTCGGGGGAGGCCACATATATAGGTAGAGGGAGCTAGGAGAGTCCAAAAGAGGTGCGGTTTTCGGCCACGCGATCATGATCAAACGACCGAGAGCATGGAGGGGAGTTAGGTGGGTTTTGGGCCACTTTGGAAGGGGTGTTGGGCTGCACACAAAAGAGGCCTTTGTGGTTACCCGGTTAACCGTTGGAGTATCAAACGACCTCCAAATGGCACGAAACTTGACAGGCGGTCTACCGGTGCTATACCAAGGCCGCTTGGAAAACCTCGGGCCATTCCGAGAATGTGTAACACCCGCACAAGAGAAGAGGCAAAAGGGGGACGCCGGAGGACATAGGAGTGTCGGATTGCAAAACGGACAACGGGAAAAATGCTCGGATGCAAGAAACGAACACGTATGCAAAATGAAATGCACATGATGACATGATAAAATGCAACACGCAAGCAAATGACATAGCAGCGATGAATAAGCTGGCGGACACTGGCGCATCGAATCCAGGCGTTCAACACTCCTCCACTAACAAGAGATCTCGTCCGAGATCTTAGGACCGAGACGGAAGGAAAGGGATGAGGTGAAACAAGAACTCAAGAGAAGAAGCAAAGAATCGAGGAAACTCGAGAAGAATTTGAACGAGATCTTGGAGAAGGCATGTGACTGATGGAATCCATTCTTACGTCACACTTGAAAAGAAATGAGAATAACTCCGGGGAATCAGAAGAGTCAGGTGAGATCCTGGGAAAAGACCTTTGGGTTAGGGCATGAATGGATAGAGCAAGACATGTAGATCAAAACATGTTTATAGAGCATCTCCAGATTATGCATAGAATGACTAGTAGCAACATGTTTGTAAGGCATCACGAAATAACAGATTGAGCCTAGCAAAACAGCAACATCATGCACACTACTTAACAAACTCGATTCACTCACCACAAGTCATTGCATGACAATATAAGCATAGCATCATCAAGAAGGCATGTTTGTGTAACAAACCAAGTCAAAAACAAATCCATAGCATGCAAGGATCAAATATAGCAACCTTGGCCAGATTGAATAACATGTAAACAATCTGCCAGGAAACATTTTGAAGCAAAAGTAGAGCACGAAAATGACATGCTAGACTACTCCATAATTGCAACCAAGGGCAGGGATGGATAGAAAACAACCATATGTTCAAAACACCCTTACTCAAGTATCTCAAAATATGCATGGATCTCTCTGTAGCATCAAGTATACATGGCATCAAAATAACCAGAACAAGGACTAAAATCAGCAATGTCACGAAGCCTAGTTTGCATGCTTGTGCTAGTCACCACATTGATCACAAAAATACATGGCATACACCCCTGGAAAGATGGCATAGCATAGATCAAAACACATGTAGACATCAACCTCATAGGATGCACACGTCAATCATGGCAAAAATGACAAAAGAGCAAGTTATAACAGTTTCAGCAGGTTAACATCAACATGCACTCTTCCAACAGCATTTCGGGCATCAAGATGAGATCAAATGAAAATGATGCAATGGAACGATATGAAGTACTCGTCGAGGCGAACAATTTGACATATTACGCACAAAAGCAGACTACAGATCGAGAGATACAGCATGATGAACATGGCATGATAATATCAAATATTGAGACTTAGTGGAAGCAGGTTGACCTCTGGTGCTGCAGTTCGATGCATGTCGGAGATGCTCACCGGAGATGGCGGAAATGGCCGAGGAGAAATTTGGAGATGGCGGATCGGGCGGATCTCGCCGGATCGGGCGGATCTCGCCGGATCCGGCGGATCTGGCGTGAGGAGAAGCGAAGGATAGCAGCGGTGCGGGCGACCTCGAACGCAGGCGGCGCCCGTGTGCCTGGCGGAGGGCTGCTGGTATGAGCGGCAACAGCGGTGGCTGGCGCTGGCGAACTGAAGCGTAGCGAGCAGCATGTGGATGTGGCGTGAGGCGGTGGAGGACACGTGGCGAGCTCCGATTAGCTCGGTGTGGCGGCGGACATGTCCGGTAGCGGGGGGACAGCGTCCGGTGGCGGGAGGAGGAAGAGGCTAGGGTTTGGGCTGCGAAAATTTGGGAGGCCACATATATAGGTAGAGGAGCTAGGAGAGTCCAAAGAGGTGCGGTTTTGACCCGCGATCATGATCAAACGGCCAAGGAGCATGGAGGTGAGTTAGGTGGATTTTGGGCCACTTTGGAAAGGGTGTTGGGCTGCACACAAAAGAGGCCTTTGTGGTTACCCGGTTAACCGTTGGAGTATCAAGCGACCTCCAAATGGCACGAAACTTGACAGGCGGTCTCGGTGCTATACCAAGGCCGCTTGGCAAACCTCGGACCATTCGAGAATGTTTAACACCGCACAAGAGAAGAGGCAAAGGGGGGCCGGAGGACATAGGAGTGCGGATTGCAAAGCAGACAACAGGAAAAATGCTCGGATGCAAGAAAGCGAACACGTATGCAAAATGAAATGCACATGATGACATGATAAAATGCAACACGCAAGCAAATGACATGGCAACGACGGCGAATAACTGGCGGACACCTGGCGCATCGAATCCAGGGCGTTACAACACTCCTCCACTAACAAGAGATCTCGTCCGAGATCTTAGGACCGAGCGGAAGGAAAAGGGATGAGGTGAAACAAGAACTCAAGAGAAGAAGCAAAGAATCGAGGGCACTCGAGAAGAATTTGAACGAGATCTTGGAGAAGGCATGTGACTGATGGAATCCATTCTTACGTCACACTTGAAAAGAAATGAGAATAACTCCGGGGAATCAGAAGAGTCAGGTGAGATCCTGGGAAAAGACCTTTGGGTTAGGGCATGAATGGATAGAGCAAGACATGTAGATCAAAACATGTTTATAGAGCATCTCCAGTTATGCATAGAATGACTAGTAGCAACATGTTTGTAAGGCATCACGAAATATGATTGAGCCTAGCAAAGCAACAACATCATGCACACTACTTAACAAGCTCGATTCACTCACCACAAGTCATTGCATGACAATATAAGCATAGCATCATCAAGAAGGCATGTTTGTGTAACAAACCAAGTCAAAAACAAATCCATAGCATGCAAGGATCAAATATAGCAACCTTGGCGGTTTGAATAACATGTAAACAATCTGCGGAAACATTTTGAAGCAAAAGTAGAGCACAAAAAATGACATGCTAGACTACTCCATAATTGCAACCAAAGGCGGGGATGGATGAAAACAACCATATGTTCAAAACACCCTTCTTGAAGTATCTCAAAATATGCATGGATCTCTGTAGCATCAAGTATATATGGCATCAAAATAACACGAACAAGGACTAAAATCAGCAATATCCACGAAGCCTAGTTTGCATGCTTGTGCTAGTCACCACATTGATCACAAAAATACATGGCATACACCCTGGAAAGATGGCATAGCATAGATCAAAACACATGTAGACATCAACCTCATAGGATGCACGTCGATCATGGCAAAAATGACAAAAGAGCAAGTTATAACAGGTTTGACGAGTTAACATCAACATGCACTCTTCCATGACATTTCGGGCATCAAGATGAGATCAAATGAAAATGATGCAATGGAGCGATATGAAGTACTCGTCGAAGCGAACAATTTGACATATTACACGCACAAAGCGGACTACGGATGCGGAGATACAACATGATGAACATGGCATGATAATGTCAAATATTGGGACTTAGTGGAAAGCGGGTCAACCTACAGGTCTGCACGGTTTCAATGCACGTCGGAGATGCTTTCGCCGGAGATGTGGAAATAGCGTCGGGAGAAATGGAGATGGCGGATCGGGCGGATCTCGCCGGATCCATTTGGATCTGGCCATGAGGAAGCGGAGGAGGGCCTTGTTGTGGCGGCGGCCTCGGGCGCAGGCGTGGCGCCAGTGCCAGCCTTGGCGGGAGGCAGCCAGTTCTTGGCTGTGAGCAACCCATGGCCAGCGGCCAGCGAACTGAAGCATGGCCTTGCGGCGACCTTGGATGGCCAAGCGGAGCGAGCAGCAGCGGAGGAGGACATGGCGAGCTCCGATTGCTCGGCGTGGCGGACATGTCCGGTAGCGGGGTGGGCAGCGTCCGTGGCGGGAGGAGGAAGAGGCTAGGGTTTGGGCTGCGAAAATTTGAGGAGGCCACATATATAGGTAGAGGACCTCGGAGAGTCTAAAGAGGTCGGTTTTGATGCCTTGATCGTGATCAAGCGGCCAAGGAGCATGGAGGGAGTTAGGTGGGTTTGGGCCACTTTGGAAGGGGTGTTAGGCTGCACACAAAAGAGGCCTTTGCGGTTACCGGTTAACAGTTGGAGTATCAAACGACCTCAAATTGCACAAAACTTGACAGGCGGTCTCGATGCTATACCAAGGCCGCTTGGCAAACCTCGGGCCATTCGAGAATGTTTAACACCGCACAAGAGAAGAGGCAAAGGGGCCGAAGGACATAGGAGTGCGGATTGCAAAAGCGGACAACAGGAAAAATGCTTGGATGCAAGAAGCGAACACGTATGCAAAATGAAATGCACATGATGACATGATAAAATGCAACACGCAAGCAAATGACATAGCAGACGGCGAATAACTGGCGGACACCTGGCGCATCGAATCCGGGGCGTTACACAAACATCGTGAATACCCCAAGGATCATCATATCTATCCCTGATATGTTATAGTTCATCACGAAGCTCTAGCAGCTTGGTGGCAATGACTTTGAAGAAACATCACTATCTCATCGGAAGATCAACTCCACTCGATTCAAGTGATTGTTGCACTCGAGACAATCTGAGCACAAGCTCAACGATTGAGCTTTTCTCCCTTAGTTTGGGCGCTAAGAAAATTGCTGGAGGTCTTATACCTCTTGGCGTGAGCACGAGCACGAAATCCCAATTTCAGCCCTCGAAAACATCTCATATGTTCGCGACATTTGAAAGCGTCTTTGGTGCCTCAACTCTAAACCATTTAAGCGAACTATCATGTAGTTATCAAAAGCGTGTATGTCCGATGTTAGCAACATCCTAAGCGATGTTTGGGGTTCAGCACTGTGGCGGTGCATTAAGGACATAAGCTTTCTCTTGTCGCATAATCGCTCTTGTCAACTTTCAACTATATTTTTCTAGGAACATATCTAAACAGTGGAACTAAAGCGCGAGCTTGCGACATAATTTGCAAAGATCTTTTGACTATGTTCAGGATAATTAAGTTCATCTTATGAACTCCCACTCAGATAGATATCCCTCTAGTCATTTAAGTGATTACATGATCCGAGTCAACTAGGCCGTGTCCGATCATCACGTGAGACGGACTAGTCATCATCGGTGAACATCTTCATGTTGATCGTATCTACTATCGACTCATGCTCGACCTTTCGGTCTCTGTGTTTCGAGGCCATATGCGTACATGCTAGGCTCGTCAAGTTAACCCTAAGTGTTTAGTGTGTGTAAATCATCTTACACCGTTGTATGTGAGCGTAAGAATCCATCACACCCGATCATCATGTGGTGCTTAGAAGCGACAAACTTTAGCAGCGGTGCGAGTTAGGGAGAACACTTCTTGAAATTTTGTAAGGATCATCTTATTTACTACCGTCGTTCTAAGTAAACAAGATGCATAAACATGATAAACATCACATGCAATCAAGCAGTGACATGATATGGCCAATATCATTTTGCTCCTTTGATCTCCATCTTGAGGCTCCATGATCATCATCGTCACGGCATGACACCATGATCTCCATCATCATGATCTCCATCATCGTGTCTCCATGAAGTTGTCTCACCAACTTATTACTTCTACTACTATGGCTACGGTTAGCAATAAAGTAAAGTAATTACATGGCGTTGTTCAATGACACATACGTCATACAATAAATTAAGACAACTCCTATGGCTCCTGCCGGTTGTCATACTCATCGACATGCAAGTCGTGATTCCTATTACAAGAACATGATCAATCTCATACATCACATATCATTCATCACATTCTTCTTGGCCATATCACATCACATAGCATACCTGCAAAAACAAGTTAGGCGTCCTCTAATTGTTGTTTGCATGTTTCTGATAGCTGCTATGGGTTTCTAGCAAACGTTTCTTACCTCATAAAACCACAACTTGATATGTCAATTGCTATTTACCCTTCATAAGGACCCTTTTCATCGAATCATTCCGACTAAAGTGGGAGGCGGCACCGCTAGCCACCTTATGCACCAAGTGCATGTCAATCGGTGGAACACATCTCACGTGGAAATGCGTGTAAGGTCGGTCGGGCGCTTCATCCCTAATCTTGTCGAAACAAGATTGGACTAATAACAGTAAGCATATTGAACAAAATCAAGCCCACAACTACTTTGTGTTCTACTCGTGCAAAGAATCTACGCATAGACCTAGCTCATGATGCCCTTTGTTGTGGGCGTGCAGAAATTCAAAATTTTCTCACGTGTCACCAAGATCTATCTATGGAGAAACCAGCAACGAGGGAAGGAGAGTGCATCTACATACCCTTGTAGATCGCTAAGCGGAAGCGTTCAAGAAGCGGGGTTGAAGGAGTCGTACTCGTCGTGATCCAAATCACGGAGATCCTAGTGTCGAATGGGCGGCACCTCCGCGTTCAACACACGTACAGCCGGTGATGTCTCACGCCTTGATCCAGCAAGGAGAGAGGAGAGGTTGAGAAGACTCCATCCAGCAGCCTGTGGCGTGGTGGTGATGGAGGCGTGGCAATCTGCGGGGCCGCCAAACCTTTGCGGGAGAGGAGAGTACTTGGGAGAGGAGAGAGGTAGGGCTGCACCAGAGGAGAAGTTCTCATGTGTTAGGCAGCCCCAAAACCTCCACTATATATAGGGGCAAAGGGAGGGCGCCCTAGGGTTTCCCCCTAGGGGCGGACGAGCGGATGGGATCTCCCCTTGGGTGACTTGGCCCCAAGCCGGAGGTGGGAACCTAGATGGGCGCCCCAAACCCCTAGTCACGTGGGAATAGGTGAGGCGCTGGCCCTTAGTGGGCTGGTTTGCCCCCTTCCCTTGGCCCATGAAGCCCCCAACACTTCTGGGGCTCCGAAACACCTTCGGTCATCTTGGTCATCACCGGTACCTCCGGAACACTTAGGACTCCAAAACTCTTAGTATAATATATCAATCTTTACCTCCAGACCATTCCGGAACTCCTCGTGATGTCAGGGATCTCATCAAGGACTCGAACAACATTCGTTAACCACATACAAACTTCCTTTATAACCCTAAGCGTCATCAGACCTTAAGTGTGTAGACCCTACGGGTTCGGGAGACATGTAGACATGATCGAGGCGTTCTCCGGTCAATAACCACAGCGGATCTGGATACCCATGTTGGCTCCCACATGTTCCCGATGATCTCATCGGATGAACCACGATGTCAAGGACTCAATCGATCCGTATACAATTCCCTTTGTCTAGCGGTATTTTACTTGCGAGATTCGATCGTCGGTATACCGATACCTTGTTCAATCTCATTACCGACAAGTCTCTTTACTCGTTCCGTAACACATCATCCGTGATCAACCCCTTGGTCACATTGTGCACATATGATGATGTCCTACCGAGTGGGCAGAGATACCTCTTCGTTTACGGGTGACAAATCCCGATCTCGATCTGTGTCAACCGAGACACTTCGGAGATACATAGTGCAACTTTATAGTCACCCGATTCGTTGTGACGTTTGATACACCCAAAGCACTCCTACGGTATCCGGGAGTTACACGATCTCATGGTCTAAGGAAGAGATACTTGACATTGGAAAAGCTCTAGCAAGCGAACTACGATCTTTGTGCTATGCTTAGGATTGGGTCTTGTCCATCACATCATTCTCTAATGATGTGATCCGTTATCAACGACATCCAATGTCCATAGCGAGAAACCATGACTATCTGTTGATCTGCGAGCTAGTCGACTAGAGGCTCACTAGGGACATATTATGGTCTATGTATTCACACGTGTATTACGATTTCGGGATAATCTGATTATAGCATGAATAAAGACAATTATCATGAACAAGGAAATATAATAATACTTTTATTATTGCCTCTAGGGCATATTTCCAACACCACCCACTCGCATTCATCACTCTCCCTACCACTCTCATTCATCATTATCCTCCCTCTCCTCTTGTTCACCACTCTCCACCTTACTCACATTCGCAACTCTCCTCCCTCTCCTTGCATTGACCACTCTGCCTCCACACTCGCATGAACCACTACCCGTGAATGGTGACGCAAGTACGGGATGGAAGCGGGCGATGGAGGAGTTTTGCTCCGGCAATGCGGTCTTGCTGGCGAAGTGCAACGACATCTGCTCCTAGTTTCTTGGCATGAAAACTTTAGTGAAGCATGTGGTAGGCGTGACATTGGATGCAATAAAGGAGGAGAAAGGGTGGGTGATTCGATCATGTCAAGGGGTGATTCCAATCAAGATTCTCCTTTGGGGATTGCAGGAGAAGCTAGAGTCTTCACATCTCCGATAGTGAGCTGTTGCTTGAGTACCGCTCTCCACGGTGCCTGACGTTGAGCGAGGGCGTCGTTGTGGCGGTGATCGTGATGACTGCGTTGGGACATGAATCCGTTGATTACTATGGACGATGATGGGGAGATATGATGAGAAGATGGTGGAGAAGGATGTTGACGAGGAGATGGTGACCAAGATACCAAAGTCAGGTTGCAAGAAGATGCCGATAGTGGAGGAGTATGTGACAAAATGTGTTGCTCGAAGCGCCTCAAGGCTAGGCGGATGTTACTATTATCGTCAGGTTTTAAGCTGTAATGTTGCTGCTATCGTAGTGCTATCTTAGTATCGTAGGTTGCTTTGTTGAGGGTCTAACATATGGATGCCTTTTGATTATTCTATGAAAGATTGGTTATTTTGGATGCAACTGAAAAATCGTGTTGTGCTATGCTATGAAGAATCAATGTTCTAAAGAATCATGTGTTGGATTTGCTTTGTTATGCTATGTTTTGAAAAGTCCGTGTACATAAGAATCTTTAGGTAATCATGCCATTTTCTAAAGAATCAATGTTCTCTCCTGCCATCGCCATCTTCCTACCGTCCCCAATTTCCAGCTATCGCTGGCTCATGTTATCAAGATGTCTTTTGGGGCGGTTCCACCATAGCCAAGCAACACCACTCGCTGGCCTTCTTCTCGTTCAGCACAATAGTG
Source organism: Aegilops speltoides (assembly GCA_021437245.1). Classification (NCBI taxonomy): domain Eukaryota; kingdom Viridiplantae; phylum Streptophyta; class Magnoliopsida; order Poales; family Poaceae; genus Aegilops; species Aegilops speltoides. The sequence goes on from JAHHZJ010002415.1 coordinate 15,070, forward strand.
AGGTTGATATTCACCACCTGGATATCCACTAGAGAGCATAGTCGCAACGACGTCCCAGCCACATGTTAACTAACGAGTCCAACCAAGTTCAATTCGTATCTTGATAACATAATAAGTTTAACTACTCGAGCTAACAAGTTACCCTTTTAACTCATTAGAGCATCTACAACCACGATTGCTTTATTTGGCCCCCATATGTTTGCGGAGGTTCCCGATCAGTATCCGGGCATGTCCGTTTTGGACCCTCATCCTTGCAAAATAACCACACTCCTCGTATTATTCTCATATTGTCTGGTCACATGGATAATATTGACGGAGAGAAAGAGAGAAAAGAAAGAAAGAATAAAGAAAGAGAAAAGTGGTCCGTTGTGGGCCAAATCCTACTTGCCACCCTTTGTGGACACGCCCAGACATCCTCATATCCTCCCCACATATGGGTTGGATATGGGGTTTGCCGGTTAGTCCGTGCATTTAGGCCTGATATGGGGCGTCTGGTTGGGTGGATTTTTTTCACTCTCTCTTCTGTCTGGACAATCGCATGGAATGTTTGAGGGCTCCGGTTGTATAGATGCTATTACTCTCGTTACTCAAAATGTACATGTGACAAATATCAATATTGTTGTTGATCGTTGTCATTCGTGGAGTGCACTATTTCCAGGTACTCAATGGCTACTTACAACTATCATTTTAACCCAAAGAAGTGTTCGGGGATCTTTTAGCTCCTTGTCAACATGGAGGAAAAATAGAACTATATGAGGAGGTTGGAGTATGTAAAACATTATTGATCATGCAGTTACTCAATAACATTGCTAAAGTTCATGGATCGTATTCGGTGGAGTATGGGTTGAACTTCTATTTGAAACTACCCCTCATCCGAGGTGGAATGATTCGGTGCCATTCAAAGAAATGCTCTCTGGTGTAAACTATCGACTATTGTAATTTGTGAGAAAAGTATGTGTCCATAAATATATTTTTATTGATTGTTCTATACATAAAGCATATATGATTTATTGTTCAAGTTTATAGGCCATGTTTGGTTCATAAGTCCTAGAAATTTTTTAGTCCCAACTTATAAGTTCCAAGTCCTAAAAAGTCCCTACTGTTTGGTTCACAGGACTTATAAGTCATATAAGACCATATTACAACTATAAGTCCCTATAAGTCCTCCTTAAGAGTCTTATTTCATAAGTCCCAAATGCCCACTTTAAGTCCTATAAGTCCCTCCTGTTTGGTTTAGATGGGACTTATAGGGACTAAATCCCTAAACCAATAAGTCACTGAAACAAACACCCTCTAAAGCTTAGCAATTGACGACCTACAAGTTACACAAGTCCAGCTGACTATAAATATAGCGATCTTTCTTGGCTCGTCTCAAATTCTAGCCCTAGATGTCTTGAAACCACTTGTGGTTTAATAATAAGACTGTCTCAATGGATAGTATCATACATACTATACTTTGATAGTACCTAGACAATGTATAGTATCACATATTAGTCCTATTAGATGATTTTATTTATTGTCGTGCAGAACATATAATAGTACAATTTTTATTATGATATGATATCATGATATAGTATCAACCATCTTTTTGTTTATTTAATTTTATGTCACCTAATCAAAATTCCCTAGTTAGCACCATTATGGGTAGCCTAAACATTTCTTGATCAGACAGACGTGCAGATAGACGTACTTCCTTTGTCTCTAGTCTCTACCCTCACGGGCACCGGTGGTGCATGGAGACGCTCGCCCGTCTTCTCGGCCTCCATCAATGCCGCGAGGCTCCCTTCCCTCTCAAGGGGCGCCATTGCCGGCCTCCTTTCTTCTTCCACGCCACCTTCTCCCTTCACGTATAAACCATCGCCCTCCACGTCGTAGAAGTTGCCCGTCCTCACCTCCTGCGCCAGCGCGCACGGCGCGCAGAAGAGCCACTTGGCGTAGTCCGCCGCCGCCACCGTGGTACGCCGTCCGCCGCACACGGGAGCGCAGAACCGGTCGTCAGCCGGCAGCCCGAACCTCTTCCTCATCCGCGTTCGCCAGAACCCCCCGTACGTGAGACCGAGCACGGAGAGCAGTGCGCCCGCGGCGCCGACGAGGTACCCGAGCGTGGCGTCACGGATGCTGAGCGCGGCGACCGCGAAGACCAGCAGCGGCGCGGCGCAGAGGAGCGCGAAGGTGAAGGCGTGCACGTACATGTTGCCCAGGCCCAGGCGCTCCATGTTCCACCCGAACACGCAGAAGGTGCACGACAGCGACAGCGCCGCCACCGTGGGATCGTCGGCGAGGTCGAACAGCCCGCCGGCCCACTCCGGCTTGCTCACCACCACTCTGCCGCTGCCTGTGCGATCATATCGGGCCACGGCGCTCTCCTTCACCGTCGCGGCCTCCTCGTCGACGGAGTCCGGAAGCGCGATCTTCTGGCCCAGCGGGCCGTAGACCATGTACAGGCCGGCGACGACGGGGGTGCCGGAGCCGAGGGCCATCAAGAGGTTAACGGCCCAGCCGGGGCGCCTGTCGCTGCGGAAGAGCCAGAAGAGCGCGCAGTAGGCGTACTGCGCGAAGCAGGTGGCATGCAGGAGGAGCACGACGACCGCCACGTGGAGGCGCTCGCGCCTGACGCCACCGGCGCAGTTCTTGCAGTAGACGGCCCGGAGCTCAGCGACGTCGGCGGGGGCGCGCCACCGGAGGAGGAGCGCGAGATGGTGGCAGAGTCGCGGGTGCTGGTAGACGCACATGATGGTGAAGAGCGCGTTGAGCATCTGGTTGGCCACCTCCGTCCATCGCCGCCGGCGCGACGCGTCTGGCACGTCGGAGTCGAGCGCCCCCACCATGAGCAGGAGCACGAAGACCACTCCCGCGGCGACGAAGGCGAACCAGACGAGCAGCGCGGCGTTCATGGGATGCCTAGCCCACGCCAACCCCCTGTCCCGCACCCGGCGCCAGTCGACGGCGCGCGCGACCGGCGGCGAGCGGAGGAAGTTGCTGTACGCCGCGCGCGTGCGGAGGCTGGCGACGCGGGCGAGGACGGCGCCCTTGGAGGGCGCGGCCCTGAGGAAGTCGAGCAGCCTCTCCTTCTTCGGACCCTCGCCGGGGCGGGGGCTCGGCAGCTCAGCGATAGTGATGCCGTCGTCGGCATGGGCTTCCTTGGCCTTGGGTGACCTCTCCTGCGACTCCATGGCGGCCCTCAGCTACGTACGTTGCATCAAGTGCTTGGATGCTTATATACACGATACACGTGGGAGGTGAGTTTCGTCAAGCCTTAGGTACGTAGGTGACGGCCGAAGTCGTGTTCTTGTTTTCTGAACTCCACGAGAGACTGAATCAATGGGTGCAGACAAATTTCAGATGCAGTTCGTCAGGATGGACCCAGCCCACGCAAACACAGTTGGGGTTCAGTTGCGGCGTACGGTGACAAGACATATGCGTTTGCTTCCAGCACGCCACACAGGACTTTGCAAATCACCCTTGCTTTTTGCTCCAGAAATCATCTGAACATGTGAAGCTGACAACTGTTTCGAGTTGGTGAATAGCGCAGCAGAGTAGCAGGGCAGCGCCAACGGACAAAGCAGAGTACGAGTAGTATTACCAACACGTTTTGATTTTTCTGTACGATCTTCTGCAGGCTCATGAAAAAATGGACTCAAGTTAACTCAATTTAACAGACTAACCGTGCAGAGCGTTGCCCTGGCTAACCGATCATGGTTGGTTCATAGGTCATGCTGTTGTAACCGATTTGATAAGATCGTATTTGTTATCAGTTTGTCTAATTCACATCGACTCCCCGCGGCGTCCTCTCTCGCACCAGCCTCGGCGCCGCCCCGTCTCCTCATCAAAACCGCACGCCGCTCTCGCGAACCTCCGCCGCGGGAGCCGCTCCAGCGCCGTCTTCCACTGCTGCAGCCGCCGCCCTCCAGCCGCCAGCGTCGGTCCTTCGAGGGTTGGGCTCTGCCGTGGTCTCCTCTACTTCCTCGAGTCCAGATGCACGTGAGTCCTCTGCCATGTCGCTGCAGCTGCTAGGTCGTCGGATCTCGGTTGCCGGTGATGTGGGTGCGGCCGTGGAGACCATGTCGGGGCAGCCTCTGCGGCGGCGTGTGGTGCGGCGTCGAGCGCTCCGTCTGCGAGCAGCGCTCGGCTCGGCACCATCCCTCGACCGCGGCGGTGCTCCCAAGTTTGATTTAGGAAGGAAGCTGGGGGTGTTAAAGGCTTCTTGTGTTCCAAGACGCGACAACAGCTGCCGGCACGCCGCTGCCACCCGCCCTACTTGCGGTGCCGCCTCGGGCTGCTGCTGCTTGGCTCTTGTTGCCCGGCCAATGGCGGCGACATGGGCTGCGAAGAGGCTGCCCTCCTGTCTCCATCAGCTAGCGCGAAGGCATCATCGTTGGCATGGGGAATTTGCTCACCGGTCTGCGAAGATCTGTTTTGTGGGCCTCTGCCGCTAACAATGCGATGAAAGCGAAGGCGAAGGCGAAGAGCTGGCCCCTCGAGGCGCGCGGCTGCAGCCAAGGCCATCGACTCCGGCGAGATGTGTGTGGGTCATGAGGTGGACACGGGTGGGGGTTGGCAGGAGGTGCTGCCACGGCGCAGCCCGCATCGGCTGACATTGCCGCCGCCATCCACGACAATGGCTCCTCGTCCCATTCTTGTTTGGCTTCACGGTAGATGCTACAGATGCTTTGCTCATGGGCATCATGCGGCTCATTGCAGAGATCCGTTGCGGTGCTCACGTTGTTTGGAGAATGGTCATCATGCGCACGGATGTCGCAATCTCTGGCGTCCTTTAAGCTCGTCGGCATGCCTTGCCACGCCGCCCGTGGCCAGCGTCAACACCATGCATGGTCCTACATCAGCTTTACGCAAGGGTCTAGTGAAATTCGCGCCCCCCTCCAAGGCGCTTCACCGTGGGTCCTGGGCGTCTGTTGTATCTGCGACGGCGGACTCAACAACCTCATCTGAAGTGGTGCTGCAGTCCGCTCTAGCTGATCAGATTCTTGCTCTTTGCAAGGCTGCTGGTGCGGGCTGGGAGCTTTGGAGGCGGGCGGAGGTTGCTCTGAGTAGACTCTCCTTGTGCGGCTATCTTGCGGACTGCTATGCGTCACATCCTCCTATTGCAGTTGGTGTTTGCTCAGGAGGACACGGAGACAAAATTATATGGTTGTTTCTCCCCTCGTGTTGGGGACATTTAAATAAATCGATGTCTGCCGCCCCCATGTTATATACCACTCAAAGGCAGAGTCCATCGCCATGCTCGTGGCTCGGTGCTGCAAGCCATGCGAGATTAGGGAGCTATGTCGAGCTCTGCTTCGCTTTGTCGGTGAAGCACATGAAGGTGGACTCACTAGCGACCTCGTGTGAGGGAGATGATCCATGTCTATCATGTGAGCATCCAGAGGCGTCTTCTGAGTCCTTCGGGTTGGAGGTGCATGTGGTTAATGGCCGGTGTGTGCGCTAATGGGAAGGCGTCTGCGGTTTCTTGATGGATGGTGCTGAGTTTCTTGTGTTGTCGATGTGGCTTTGATTGTTCGAGTCATCGTTGTTGGTGTTCTTGTCAGGGTTCTATTGAGTTGTGCAAGTGTGGTGAGTATGATTGTTGTGTGTTAGGAGCATGTGACGGGTTATGCAGTGTGGTCACGGTGTTTCATGCTTCCTGAGTTGCCTGTTTGGTCGTTTGTATTGGTTTTCGCCCGGTTTTCCAAAAATTAACTTGGCAATTCTCTTCTTCTTAATTAATTGAGGCAAATATTTTGCCTCCGTTTTAAAAAAACATCTAGATGTTTTTTAAGGATGTCACATCTAAGTTCCCACAAATATACAATGAACAACAAGAAATAAAAAAAATAGACCACAAAGAGAGTGGACATTGGATTAGATATGACATAACTATGTCACATCTAGATGTGTCCTAGACAAACCCATCTGTTATTGCCATGTATTGTAAGCCAGTCCGGTGTACCTCTATATGTATGTGAACAACATTCAATCTTTCCCTTGGAGACAAATATGTCATCATGGCAAATGTTTTGTTTAACATGTATTAGAGGCCTCTCAGATGTGTGCCCCGTGATGGGATTGTTTTCCGGCCCTTCTCGGTGTCGTAGTCTTCAGGAAGGCGGTCATTTTGTGGTCATCGTCTTTTTTTCTGGTCTAAATCGATGACTTCCTGACTGCTGCTTCTACAAGCTTCTGAGTTTTAGCAAGGTTGCTTCGACAAGGGCCTAGTGACCAAATGAGCTTTTTACCACCGGTTGAAGTAGAAGGGAAATAATGCTGGTTTCTTCAAGGACTTGTCTTTAATCATTTATTCCCATAAGAAAATTCTTATAAAATCTGGTTTTATTTGAGATATGGCCTTCAATTTTACCAAAAAACTTGTATCAGAGCAAGTTTCAGCCTCCGTCAAGAAACTTGATATCAAGTATTAAGCTTAGTACTTGATATGCGAACTGCAAAATCAAGCACCACCGCCCTATTAAGGTTAGTGAAGCCTCTCCCATTGCAAACATACAATTTGAACATCGCTCCCATGATATCATGTTTGATGATTCGATTTTTCTAATTCACATCTAGATGTTTTTTAAGGATGTCACATCTAAGCTCCCACAAATATATAATGCAGCAACAAGAAAAAAAAACTTGGACAAAAACAAAATAGACCACAAAGAGAGTGGACATTAGCTTAGATGTGACATAACTATGTCACATCTAGATGTGACATAACTAAGTCACATCTAGATGTGTTCTAGACAGACCCTTGATGATTGGTCAACTTCTTTGGTAGAAAGCGCCGATGAATCCATCCCAAAAACTGAAGGGCGTGGCAGGGGCTAGCTTTAATGGTAGACAAGGAAGCACGAGCAATTTTTCATAGCTTGGTGGCCATAACAGTTCGAACTGGAGATAGGGTATTGTTTTGGACTAATCGGTAGATTCACGGTTGCGGCTTTTGATTGTTATGCAATTGACATGCGCATGAAAAGTCGTCGGAATGTGCGGCAAGCTCTAGTGGACGAGAGATGACTGCGGGACATAAGGGGAGACCTATCCTTCACTGCGCATATACAGCTCATGCACCTGTGGCATGCCGTCCATATGGTTCCTAGAAACACGATGAAGGATGATATTTCCAATCTGGTGTATACATGGCAAACTCGATCCTACAACAGGCTTTGCCAAGGTCTGGTTCCATCTGAGACAACCACATGCATTTGGAGAAGTTGGGAAACTCTCATATGCAAAATCTTTGCATGGCTAGCTACACAATATCGTTTATGGACCTCATACCACAGAGCTCGGCATAGACTTCAGGATGCACCCTCCGCGTGCTACACATGTTTGCAGGATGAAGACAATGTAGACCATATTGTTATTCAATGCGAGGTGTGGAATGGCTATTTCAACACGCTGCAGGTGAACGTGGTCATTCTGGAGGTGAATGATTCTTTCATAGAATGGCGGGCTCGGACACGGGACAGTTTTGGGCAGCCGGACAAGCAGGGTTTCCACTCAATGGTGTTTGCCACCTCCAGACATCTGTGGAAACAAAGGAACGAGAGGGTGTTCAATCTCATGTAACATATCAGAATGCCAACAAGGCTAGTGCAACAAATCCTAAATGAGATCAAGGCCTGGAAGTGAGGGAGTAGACTACTTATTTTTGTTGGTGTAGGTGTACATGCGATGATGTTCGTATTATTCTGTAGGTCTTTTGTAAACGATTGTTTCTCCCTTCTATAAATATATGGTGTGTCGGAGTAAATGACCACGGGTAGCCTAACCGGCTCCCTTTGTCCCTCAGAAAAAACAATGGGCCGATCAGGCCTTGAAGCACCTAAGATACGGGGCCGCCTTCTTCCGGCCGACTATCACGTAGGTCGGCTGACGAAAGGCGGCCCGGCCATAAAACAACCTTTAGAAGACGCCACGATAGGGCCGACTCCAAAAAGGCGGCCCATGAAGGGCCGACTCCAAGAAGCCGGCCCATGAAGGACCGACTCCAAGAGGAAGGTGGCCGTGGGCCACACCACAAGCCCCACGATGCGGTGGCGGGGCCAGGCGTGGCTACAATGGACCCTGCCACCCCCAAATCCCGGAACATGCATGGCTCTGATCGCCGTCTGGGGCAGCCATCTCGGTCGAGCGAGAACCTTGTTGTCATGCGGATCATGATGCCACCACGGCCAGGTCAGAGTGCGGCCCGTGGCGGCGGGCCGCCGGTCGAGAGACATCTGGGCGGCCCTACCTCCCCAGCCGGCCTAAGGCGGGCAGCTCCATAGCGGCTTGCTCCCCCTCAGCGCGTGCACCATAAGCAGACAAGGCGAGTAAGGCTACGGTGGGTGCCGTGGCGCGCACTTGTAGCCATGTTCTCGACCAAGCCCTCAAAAGCGAGTATGATAACCAGCCCCGACAAGACCCCCAAGCGGCGGGGCGGCTGTCGACCAATGGGCTGGTGGTGGCAGAGACCCACCAGCCCGGGCCCAGAAGTCGGCGGGCCGTCGGTCCTGAGACGATGGCGGCTGGGCCCCGCACCAGATTACCTTTGTACCCCAGAGCAGGCCTATATAAACCCGGGGCACCCATGCAAAGGTTGATCTCGGAGAGTCTTAGAACACGACCATAGGGAGAGAAGAGAGCTAGCCTTGCCTTTCTTCCTCCTCCCGAACAGCTCAAGGAGCCTCTTGTAGCTTCTTATCGATTGAGTGATCATGCGGAGACCCCTTGAGCGGGAGTAGGGGGTATTATCTCCACGGAGAGCCCCCAACACAGGTAAGATCATGGCGTGCATGTCTTGTTGTCACACCTAGCTAGTTCATGCATTAGAGTGTTGCATCATGTTCTTTTCTTTTAACGAAACACGAAATGGGATTGCGAACACCCAGCCCCTCTGAAACAACTAGGGTTTACTAAAAATATTTTCGATGAACACGAAATGCCCTTCTAAAATGTCCATCATTTTGTCTTGGTCGAAGCTTTGCCAAAAGTGATGCACAATTTCCTAGGACATCCAGGGTCTTTGAATTAAATCATAGCTATTTGAATTTGGGCATTTAAAATTTATAAAATATTTCAAATGTCCAAATATCCTCAAACTAAAATGTTTCATGTTGGAAATATTCCAACAATGGACGAGAAGCAGTTTGGTGAATTTTAAACCTTTTGGTATTTTAAATAAATCAACAAAGTTGCGAGGAAAATAGAAAAAAAAAAGCGAAGCGAAAAAGGACTTACAGGCGCCTCGGCCTTTGGCCAGCCACAGGCCGGCCCAGACCACACCGCGCCCGGCCGATGCTGCTTACCTGGCCGGCGAGCGAGTGCTTTCGGCAGCGAGCACCGTATGGGTGCCCGCACCTTTCGCCGTCTCGCCGTTCCCTCGCCTTGCCACGTCGAGATCGATCCCCTCGCTCTCCGCCTCCCAGACACCCCGCGCCTCTCGATTCGTCTCCCTCGCTCCCCCACGCCATGGCAGCGCCACCGCCGCGCCGCTTCACCGTCGTAGTAGCGCTCCCCGTCGACCACGCCGCGCCACCGTGTCGAGAGCTCCGCCGCCGTCCGCTTCGCCGAGCTAGCGAGCCCGGCGCTCGCGTGCCCGCCGCCGCGCAAGCTTCGCCCGGCGCCGCGCGGAAGATCCCCGCCGCCGTCGCCGCTGCAGCTCGTCCCGACCCGCTGGTAGCCTCTCGTGAGCTCTGTGAGCTCAGCTACCTTCCTACCCTCTCCCTCTCGCTCCGTGCACCACAGCGACCGCCGAAGCTCCGTGCACTCGCCGTCGCGAACCTCGTCGCCGGCGTGCTCCGGCCACCTCCGGCCTTCTCACCGTGTCCAGCGCGTTCTGCGTCGCGATGGAGCTAACCCGCACTCCGCACCTCGCACACACCCCAGCCGAGTTCGTTTCACCCGAGCTCGGTGGCGCCAAAGTCGCCGCCGGTAACTCCGGCCACCCAGAGCCGCGGACTCGCCAGACTGCGGTTCGTCCTCGGCTTCACTCCGGTGGTCTCCGCGCCCCATTTGGTGGCGGAGCAATAAAAACACTATCGCCGCCCGCGTCGCTCGCCCGGCTAAGCGCCGATGGGTTTGACCACGGCTTTGACCACAGGTGGGCCGGGTTGACCCTGGGTCTATGACATGTGGGCCCACCACGCTAATTAACCTAGTTTAGTTTAATTAAATCCTAACTAAACTAACCCCTGACATCACGGGACCCACTGGTCGGTTTGACTGACCAGCCCGTTGACCCAACGTCATCATGGCCTTGATCTTGTGTGATATTTAAATTCTTGGAATTATTTTACGGAAATTCGAGAAATTGTTTCAAACTTCAAAAATTCATATAAAATCAACCATAGCTCCAAATGAGACAAATTATATATGAAAATGATCAGAAAAATCCAATCTATCCATCTGTACTGGTTTCATGCATGTTTACAGAAGCTAACCCACTGTTTATCACAGAACAAGTTTAAGCACTTTAAATGATCATAATGGGTTTGGAAATTGCATCCATAGTTCAAAATGCTTCAAACTCATTTGATCCTAGTTGCATTAGCCCAAAGCACTCATTTGCCATGTCTCATTGCATGCATCATATTGTTGCATCTTGTTTGGTAATGCACGTGTATCGGTGTTCTGCGGCGAGTTACGTACGAGAATCCGTGATAACCCGACGAAGAACAATATCCGTGTAACGACCCGTCGAACAAGCAACCAACCATTTGATCATATCGATAAAATCCCATGTTCTTGCTCCTGCTCTCGTTTCTTGCATCAAGACAACGCGATTCAAAGCTGCTTTGTGTCTGCGGTAGTTGAACCCATTTCCTCTGCATGACCTGTCATTGCCACAGTAACTAGATGAAACCCACTAGCATGTGTAGGAGTTGTTTGAGCCATGTGATTGTGTTGTTCCTACCTTGCTATGCCTGCTATGCTTAGAGTCGTGTCAGGTCTGGTTCATCTGGGTGATGGCTAGAGTGAAATGATCGAGTCGGTACGAGAGTAAGGTGTTGAACACGATTTGGTAAAGGTATCGATGAAAGGCCATGCAGGAGTACATGGTGGGTTGTTTCATTGAGGCCGTCCTTAAGCACTGAGATCTGTATGTGTGATTTAAGATTCAGCTACTACCATGCATTGGGCCCGAAACCAATGGACCCTCTCGACTTCTTATTCACCTAGTCTTGGTCCGGGGAGTTGCAAGTAGTTTACGGTGTTTGTAGCCTCTTTGGAGGCCGTGGACAGCGCTGACCGTAGGGGTGGGCTGTGATCACGGTAGGATGCGTGTACGGTGTACGGATGCCGTTTGGTATCTCGGGAACCTGTTCACATCGTTTGGGGCTGTGGCGAGGCTTGGCGGAACTCCTCATGGATGGAACCCAAATAGGCGATAAACTGGACTAGAGGCTTGGGTGTCTAGGTAGGTCGTGGCCGACACCCGTTGGGCTTCGCTTGAAGGTTGCAGAGTACATGTCGTGTGAAGCGACTATAAGTGGTGAGCGTGTATGAAGAAGTACACCCTGCGGGGTTAACATCATCTATTGAATAGCTGCGTCCATGATAAAGGACTACTTGGTTGCCTATCGGTTCATAGACAAGTTAATGGATACTACTAAAAGCCTCAAGATAAGCGTGAGTGCGAGGATGGCTTCTCCGTAGGAAGGCGGGGTTGGATCCTCGGTGGTGTATTGAAATGATGAGTAGTGGACTCGAGTCATAAAACTATTTCAAGTTGGTGTCTCGTGGGATAAGCAGCCATGAGTCAAAGCTAGCTTGCTGCAATAACCCCACCAACCCTTCTTGATGATGTGCATGTATGTAGGGTCGATGTAAGTCTTCTTTGAGTACCTTTGTACTCATGTTGCTTTAATTTACATTTTTGAGAAGATGCCTCAAACCCTTGAAGCGGGTTCTTCGTGAAGCGTTGACATTGTGAGTAGACTAAGGCCGGTGGTGATCTGAGCAAGAGAAGGACCATGTAGTATAGCTATGCTTCCCAAGCCTCTTTTATTTTACTAGTTATGCGTACTCGGACAAAACACTTCATTGTTGGCTTGTATGCTTGTATGACTTGTATGTGGGTCGTGTGACCCGTGCTTGTGTGTATGTTATGAATGGCTCTCTGAGCCTTTAAATAAAATACTTGTGTCGTAGAGTCATGTTGTGATGCCTTGTTGTATTTGCACATATCGAGCATATTGTGTGTATGATTGAAATGCTTGGTATGTGTGGGATCGACTATCTAGTTGTTTATCTTTAGTAGCCTCTCTTACGGGAAATGTCTCCTAGTGTCTCCTTTGAGCCATGGTAGCTTGCTCTTGCTCCGGAACACTTAGGCTGGCGGCATGTGTCCTTCTTCGTTCTGTATGCATCCTGCTGAGGAAATGTCACGCATTAGTCTACGAGTCTGTTAGCCGCTTCTGACCCGGTTTACGAATCTGCTAGCCCGATGCTACAGCCGGAACTTACTTCTTTGTTGACCGACACGTTCGATCTTTGGAGTCATGGATGCTGTCCACGTAAGTCCGTGCCACTTTGGGTTTCACGACTAGCCATGTCAGCCGGGCTCCTTTTCATATGGATGCTAGCGACACTATCATATCGTGTGCCAAAAGGCATAAGCGGTCCGGGCCAAAAGGTAAGCGACACCGTTGGGATACCGTCGTGAGGCCGCAAAGTGATATGATGTGTTCTGAGCTAGATCGATGTGACATTGAGTCGAAGTCTGACAGCGTTGGCATCGAGCGGACTGCTGTAGGTTCTCAAGCCAAAGCTGAGTCGATGTTGAGTCTAGAAATGCTTTTGTTATATGTAGAAATTGATTGTGGGATGGTGCGTAAGGCTCTTTTACTCCTTTATCTCATGGCATTACGATCTGGTCGGTCCATTCTTCCACGGGGTTAAGGATTAGGATCTCCTCCTCTATTAGGCTCACGTGTTACTAATCGGTAGTACCTTGTAGGTTTGATGGTTACTAGCTTTGGTTCGATTATAACTCTGTTATGTTACTAAATTGGACCCGAACCTTGATATGATATTGTTGGCGGTTATGCAATTCCTTGTGAAATGTCTCAATCCTTGAGCATTCTGATCGTTATCTTGTCCAAATTCTGTTGGAAATTCTAATGTCTTTGCATTGTGGTTATGCTTCGGATGGCCACTCGTGAGCAAAATCAAGTGGTTAAATCGACCCGGATGCATTGGGGTGACGGTCATACAACCATGCTAGTTCGGGTTATGATCGAATAGGGATACCGTTGGTACCCGAATACAGTTGAAGAAGCGATGTCGAGATTTTAATCAAAGTCATTATCTTTACCTTTGTCCGGGTGTTTCCCTCTTATCTGGTTCCACGAGGCCCTTCACAGCTCCTATGGGCTTGGTGTTACTATTGATATGGCGGTTCAAGATGCTGCATATTCTATGATGACCATTATCGAGTCGGACCGGCTGCTCCATAACACGAATTCGGTATATGCGAGTTCACTTCTGGGCGTTTGGTTATCTTGAGCCATCTATCTGATTCGGTCGGGAGGACTCCCTAACCCGTACTACCGCCGAGCTGCTCGAGGACAAGGACCGAGAGAGTCGGGCCTTGAGATGGAGCTCTTCAATGCCCGTCTTGATCCTTTGAGCCACCTTGACTCGCTTTGCCGGCTGTTCAAGCTGGTTACATGGATATGAGAGACTTGTATCTGTCGGGGCTGCTCTGCGGACATGATGGTGGCGTGATGTGGGGGCATCACCCCACCCGTGGTCCTTGCTTGCCACCGTTCGTGGGTCAAGACCTCACCCTTGTCCTTACGGTCCACGGGCTCCCGGGACCGCTTTGTTCCCAGACGATCATGTTGAACTCCAGATTCTGGAGGAGACTTCTATGAGAACTACTACGGAGCGTCAGAGTTAGTAGTAGTCTCGCTAGTATTGTAATAGTTGTATTTCCACCGTCTGCGTGACCCGTGGAATATGACTTAGTGTGTACTAATCCGGAGGTGTAACAAAAATAATGTATAGGAGCTTGGTGTGCCTCCGATGAGATGTAATCTTCCTTTCACCGTAGTAGTACTTTGTTTGGTCTTGTACTAAACCTTGTATGGTGTGTATAGCGATGGAATAAAAGCGGTTTACTGTATCTACCATGTCATACGGATGATCATCTCGCATCGAGTTATCTATTACATTCTACACTTCTATGTCGAGAATCTTGCCATCTGGACTAAATCCTTGTCTTGTTTTCCTAGGATGGTCAACACCATAACAACCTGCTCCGCCCAGCGAGGCGAAAGCGATGGAGTTGGAGAAGCAAACCTGCCTCACCCTCCTTCTCGGCGAAGTTATGCTAGAGGCCAGGGAGAAACAAGCAGAGACCAACCGTTTCTTTGGGCGTGTCGAGCGAACACAGCCCATCATCGGAGAAATAACTTGGTGTCGCTCGGTGACTTCATCAAGTTACACCCTCCTACCTTCCACCACTCCGTCGAGCCTCTCGGCGTGATGGTAACCCGGCATTACTCACAAGCTGCATTACTGCCTTTGGTATTTGAGGCGACAAGGTCACCTTTCTGCATATCATCTTGAAGGCCCTTGATCTACGGTGGGAGAACTATATGGCTATCGCCCGATTGGCCATGTCACTACTTAGGCGAAATTCAGCGAGGCTTTCCGTGAACATCATATTCGGAGGTCTCATGGGATAAATGGCGTGAGGAGTTGCGCAGTTTCACCCAAGGCCGTCTCTCGTGGATGCCTCTACTGAGAGAGTTCGGTAACCTCGCGCGCTATGCTCTTGAAGAGGTTTCCGCGGCGTAAAAAGCGAGGCAAGGTTCGCATAAGGACTTAGCCCGAACCGCCGAGATCTCCGTCGCATGAGTGCACCTCTTTCCGAAGCTTGTTAACAAAGCCATCGAGTCTTTGGCTGGTCGGACTGATTTGAAGCAACACGCAAGCATGGCGTGACATGGGTTCCTCATCCGGTCTTTGGACCACGAAGCGCCCGTGTGTGGGTGCCTAACACTGCCTGCCACCCAGATTCACACGAGGCCATCCTTCCGGGCGCCTCGCCCGATTCAGCGATATGCACCGGCTAAACCCTATGGTGGGCCAACCAACAATGCTCCTCTGCGCCAGCCCGTGGCGTGCTTCAAATGTGGTGAATCAGGCCACTACATGCGCGATTGTCCTCAGACCAACCCCAACCAGCCTGCAAAAGCTGTTGGCGTGGCAAGCCAGCGGAAAGGTGTTCTATGCCAAGCGGCCACCCTTGCGTGGCCATGTTAATTGTGTTTCAGTGAGGAGGCCCAAGAAGATCCCAGCGTCGTGCTCGATGCGCTTCTTGTTAATTGCCACCGGCATCCGTTCTTTTAAATCTTGGAGCATCTCATTCATTCATATCCGAAAGCTATGCTCGCTTGCACAACTTGCATTCGGTGATATGCCCACCTCCATGGTAATTCAAACCGGGATCAAATGGCAAACTTCTAGAGTAAGCCATGGAAATGAAATTCAGGTCGACAGACTTGTTTTCCTTCGTCGTTGATAGCTCTCAAATCTTGGATATAAATATCATCTTGGGTATGGATGGATGTCAGCCCATCATGCCAAGATTGATTGTTTCTCTAGGATTGTTCAACTTCGCACCCATCGGAAAGATAGTTAATGTCTTGACCCGAATATCCAGCGCCAACTATATTCTCTTAATGCTAGTCCATTGCGGACCTCGAAGGCGTTCGGTAGTCCGTGACTTTCGGATGTCTTTCGGAAGAATTGCCGGTGTTCCACAGCGGAGATGTTGAATTCGTGATAGACCTCATTCGAGGCTGTCCCAATTTCTAGAAGACCCTATAAGATGGCACCCCTAGAACTAGCGAACTTAAGAAACAACTCGATGAGGCCTTGAATAAGGGTTTCATCCGTCCTAGTTCATCTCCTTGGGCTTGTCCGTCCTCTTCGTCAAGAAGAAGGATGGTGCGGACGGATGGTTATAGATTATCGACCCGTCAACTTGGTCACAATTAAGAACAAGTATCCGCTTCCCGGGATCAACGATTTGTATGATCATTTCGCGGGATCCTCGGTCTTATCTAAGATGGATTTGAGGTTGGGCTACCATCAAATCAAAATCGAAGCAGGGACATTCCTAAAGCGGCCTTTGTTACTCGTTACGGCCAATCTGAGTACACCGTCATGTCCTTGGTCTAACCACGCATGACCACCTTCTCCGGTTAATGAACTCAATCTTCATGGAATATTTGGATAAATTAAGTAGTGGTTTACCTCGATGACATACTCATTATTCAAGAGCGAGGAAGAACATGCCGAACATCTAAGGCTAGTGTTGATGAAACTTGAGAGCATCGCCTTTATGCCAAGTTTTCTAAATCGAATTTTGGCTGCGAAGTGACCTATCTAGGACATGTAATTTACGGTAAAGGTATTGCTGTAAACCGAAGCGAGTTCAAGCCGTCCTTAATTGGACTCCACACAGAATCGGTCAAGCAAGTTCGGAGTTTCCTTGGCTTAGCGAGCTATTATGCGCCGTTTAAGTCGAGAACTTCTCCAAAGTTGCTAAACCTCTAGCGAACTCCTCAAGAAAGATAAAAAGTTCGAGTGGACTACACAATGTGAGCACAGTTTCGAGGCGAAAAGGCGTTTAACCTCTGCTCCGTCTTTGGTACCACAGATTTCTCTAAGGACTTTGTTATCTATTGCGGCGCATCACGACAAGGACTAGGCTGTATTCTCATGCAAGATCGACCGCGTAATTGCTTATGGCTCACGGCAATTACACCCACATGAGAAAACTACCCTACTCATGATCTAGAGCTTGCGTGTAGTCTATGCACTCAAAACCTGGCGACATTACCTTCTTGGTAATCGTTGCGAAATCTACACCGATCACCAAAGTCTAAAGTACATATTCACCCAACAGATTTGAATCTCGAGGCAAAGGCGTTGGGTTGAGTTGATCTCGATTTCGACTTAGGGATAACTTATACCAGGGAAAAGCCAGCGTCATGGCTGATCGCTAAGTCGTAAATCTTCTTTGCAACAACTGATGTTGCAACAAAGTCAACCCCTTCTCCACGAGGAATTTGGAGCTTAACCTTCACATTGTTCCTCAAGGGTTCCTTTCCACCTTGGTGGCGAAACCTTCCCTTACGGATCAGATCATCAAAGCCCAAAAGGTAGATCAGGAATCTCCGCATCAAAAGAAACATCAAGAAAGGAGTTGCGGATTGTTTCTCCATTGATGATCAAGGAGTCGTATACTTGAAACCGTTTAGTGGTTCCTAAAGTCACGAAACCTCGGCGATTGATCCTTAGGAAGCTCATGAATCTCCTCTCACCATTCATCCGGTGGCACTAAAATGTATCGGGACCTCGCGGAGGTTACGGTGGACTAGGATGAAGAGAGACATTGCTCAATATGTTGCTAAGCTGCGGCGTGCGTAAATCGGCGTAAAAGCGAACATCAGCGGCTCTTGGCACCCTTCAACCCTTAGCTATTCTGAATGGAAATGGGATAAAATTAGTATGGATTTCATCCTTTGGTTTTCCCGGGACCAAGAGAATAATGCTATCTTTATAGTTATCGACCGCCTTTCCAAAGTGGCCCATTTCTTACATGTTAGTGAGAGTATAACCGCTAGTCAGCTAGCGAGACTTGTACATCTCCCGAATAGTATCACTTCATGGTGTTCCATTGAAATAAACTTCGGATCGAGAAGTCTCTTTACCTCTCGATTTTGGGAAAATTTCCAAAAGCTATAGGAACCCATCTTTCCTTTAGCTTGCTTTTCACCCTCAATCAAGTGGTCAAGTAGAAACGCGTCAACCAAATCCTAGAAGACATGCTTGAGCTTACATTATTTCATTGGAATGGATTGGGAGAAATGCCTTCCATTTGCGAATTTGCTTATAACAACACTATCAATCTAGCTTGGGCAAAGCACCTTTTGAAGTTCTCTATGGGCGAAGGTGTGAACACCTCTTAACGGTGAAACCGGGGAAAGACAATTCTTTGGCGGATATGATCCAGGAGGCGAGAAGAACAAGTTAGCATCGTTAGTGAAAAGTTGAAAACAGCCCAATCTCGTCAAAAGAGTCAATATGACCGAAAACATAAGGCTATGACTTACGAGGTTGGCGAGAAGGCTTACCTTGGTTACTCCTCTCGAAGGAACCCATAAGCCCGTATCAAAAGGCAAATTGGCTCCTCGCTACATTGGACCCTTCGCATTCTTGCCAAGCGAGGGAAGTTGCCTACCAATTGGAACTACCTCCGCATCTCTCCAAAGTCCACGCGTCTTCCCGTTTCTCAACTCGGCGTTGCTTCTCGGATCCTATCCGTGGAGTGGACCACGGCAGCGATCTTCAAGATAATCTCACTTATCGAGAATACCCGTTCGTATCCTCGATCAAGCCAAGCGTACCACTCGGCGGACATAATATCAAGTTTCTCAAGGTTCAATGGTCACACCATTACGAGAAGGAAGCTACTTGGGAAAGGAGGATCGTCTTCGACTTGAGTACCCGCCTTCTTTCGGAGGAACCTAAATCTCGGGGCGAGATTCTTTTGAGGGTTAGTTGTCACACCTAGCTAGTTCATGCATTAGAGTGTTGCATCATGTTCTTTTCTTTTAACAGAAACCTGAAATGGGATTGCCAGAACACCCAGCCCCCTCTGAAACAACTAGGGTTTACTAAAAATATTTTCGATGAACCTGAAATGCCCTTCTAAAATGTCCATCATTTTGTCTTGGTCGAAGCTTTGCCAAAGTGATGCACAATTTCCTAGGACATCCCAGGGTCTTTGAATTAAATCATAGCTATTTGAATTTGGGCATTTAAAATTTATAAAATATTTCAAATGTCCAAATATCCTAAACTAAAATGTTTCATGTTGGAAATATTCCAACAATGGACCAGGAGTAGTTTGGTGAATTTTAAACCTTTTGGTATTTTAAATAAATCAACAAAGTTGCGAGGAAAATAGAAAAAGAAAAAAGCGAAGCGAAAAGGACTTACGGCGCCTCGGCCTTGTGGCCCCCACGGCGGCCCGACCTAACTGCCGCGCATTATTGGCTGCTTACCGGCGAGCGAGCGGCGGCGAGTGCTTTCGGCAGCGACACACCGTATGGGTGCCGCACCTGCTTTCGCCGTCTCGCCGTTTCCCTCGCCTTGCCACGCCGAGGATCGATCCCCTCGCTCTCCGCACTCCCAGACACCCGCACCTCTCGATTCGTCTCCCTCACTCCCCCACGCCATGGCCAGCGCCACCGCCGCCCTTCTCCCGTCGTAGCGCGCTCCCCGTCGACCCCGCGCGCCACCGTGTCGAGCTCCGCCGCCGTCGCTACTTGAGCTAGCGAGCCCGGCGCTCGCGTGCCAACCGCGCTGGCTTCGCCCGGCGCCCGCGCGGAAGATCCCTTCGCCCGTCGCCGCGCTGCAGCTCGTCCCGACCCATTGGTAGCCTCTCGTGAGCTCTGTGAGCTCAGCTACCTTCCTACCCTCTCCCTCTCGCTCCGTGCACCACAGCGACGCCACGAAGCTCACGTGCACTCGCCGTCGCGAGACCTCGTCGTGACATGCTCCGGCCCTCCGGCCTTCTCACCGTGTCCAGCGCGTTCACCACGTCGCGATGGAGCTAACCCGCCTCCACGCACCTCGCACACCCGGCCGCGAGTTCGTTTCACCCGAGCTCCGGTGGCGCCAAGGTCGTGCCCGGTATAACTCCAGCCACCAGAGCCAGCGGACTCCGCCATGAAAGCTGCGGTTCGTCCTCGACTTCACTCCGGTGGTCTCCGCGCCCATTTGGTGGCGGAGCAATAAACTACTATCGCCGCCCGCGTCGCTGCCGCCGGCTAGCGCCGATGGGTTTGACCACGGCTTTGACCACAGGTGGGCGAGTTGACCCCAGGTCTATGACATGTGGGCCCGTACGCTAATTAACCTAGTTTAGTTTTAATTAAATCTAACTAAACTAACCCCCCATGACATCACGGGACCCACTGGTGGTTTGACTGACCAGCCCGTTGACCCCTGACGTCATCATGGCTGATCTTGTGTGATATTTAAATTCTTGGAATTATTTTTACGGAAATTCGAGAAATTGTTTCAAACTTCAAAAATTCATATAAAATCAACCATAGCTCCAAATGAGACAAATTATATATGAAAAATGATCAGAAAAATCAATCTATCCATCTGTACTGGTTTCATGCATGTTTACAGAAGCTAACCCACTGTTTATCACAGAACAAGTTTAAGCACTTTAAATGATCATAATGGGTTTGGAAATTGCATCCATAGTTCAAAATGCTTCAAACTCATTTGATCCTAGTTGCATTAGCCCAAAGCACTCATTTGCCATGTCTCATTGCATGCATCATATTGTTGCATCTTGTTTGGTAATGCACGTGTATCGGTGTTCTGCGGCGAGGTTACGTACGAGGAGTACCGTGATAACCCCGACGA
>JAHHZJ010002416.1:0-28701 GCA_021437245.1 Aegilops speltoides
CGCGGTTATCAGCGCGTTCCACGTAACGCGTAACCGCAGGATGAGGGAGGAGATGGTGATGTGCAAGATCGAGATGTCAACGAGCTCTACGCTCGCCCGCAAGTGCGCCGCACGGCTGAGGAGGGGGGAAAATCCCGAGAGATTGCGGAGCGTATGATCGACAGTGAGGATGCCGCCCAGGCAAGGAAGAACCGGAGGCGGAGCAACAGGAAAAGAAAGGCTAAGTATGTGCTAGCTGTCGAGCATTCCGGCAATGGAGGCGGCTCCGACAAAGCCAAAGCCGATGACTCCGGCGAGGCTGTGGTAGCCGCCGACAAGCAGGATGGCTCCGGCAAGCGGTATTGCAAGATTCACCGCACCAAGGGCCATGACCTCCAAACCTGCAAGAAAGTGGAGCAGATGGCGGAGCTGAAGTAAAGCTGAGTCTGGCGCGCGACAAGGAGAGAGCCCAGGAGGTGGCGGAGGATCCGCAAGAAGCTTCCCTTGGGGAGGGCACTGCAGAAGGCCAAGCCACGGCAAGAGACAGCCTCCCGTGGCGCGACAAGGACGAAGATGAGGATGAGGATGATGAGATGGAGGAAGATGAGACTGATGACCAAGAGTTTCAGAAGGCAACGGAGGTGTTGTGCATCGATGGTGGTGCCTCTCTGCACACCTCGCACCGCCAACTCAAGCAGTGGGTGCGAGAAGTGAACGCAGCAGAGCCGTCCGTTGAGTCACGCAGGCCTCTGAAGTGGTCCAACACGCCCATCATCTTCGATGTTGAGGATCACCCTGATCGCATCACTGCGGTCGGGTGCTTGCCAATGCTAGTCTCACCAACAATCCGCAACCTCAAGGTCACGAAGATGCTGGTTGACGGCGGGGCCAGCCTGAACCTGATTTCCTCCGCAGTGCTCAAGAAGCTCCAGATCCCCGACAATGAGCTCAAGAAACTGGTACCTTTCAAGGGATAAATCCGGAAGGAGCAAGCCCAAGGGAAGATCACACTTGCCAAGGACGTTTGGCGCGAGCTGAACTTCGTGACGAGAGGGTCACATTCGATGTTGTTGATATCCCATTGCCCTACAATGGGATACTAGGCCAATCGGCCGCCAAGCTCATGGCAGCCTCTCACCTCGCCTACAATGTGCTCAAGATGCCTGGTCCGATAAGTGTCATTTCTGTCCAAGGTGACAAGAAGGATGCACTTATCTGCACCGACAAGATCTACCGGGAAGCAGCAGCCGCGGCAGAGCGCAAGCCACTTGCCGCTGAAGCTCCCCGGGGGAAGAAGAAAGCTAAGTCCGGCAGGAGTAGCTCTGATGCCCACTCCGGCAAGCACACCTCTCCGGAGTGCTGCGCTGCCGTCGAGGACGCACCATCGAGCTCCACCGGCAAGTGCAAGAAGGCAAAGACAGCTTCACCAAAGACTAAGTCCGGCAAGAACAGCTCTGGTGCCTACTCCGGCAAGCGCACCTCTCCGGAGTGCTGCGCCGCTGTCGAGGACGCGCCATCGAGCTCCATCGGCCAGTAGAGCAAAGAAAGCAGTCAGTTTCAAACTTTTGAGCCGTATCCCTTGAAGGACCGTACCTTGTATGGAAAACCTGTGCGCAAAGGGGTCGAATCGTGGCTAAGTTGCGCCCTTGATCTGTTTCGAGTCCGCTCAATGATAAAAGCGCTACGCAACTAGCCGACGAAGTTTTTCTGCCGGGAACACCGCCAATGGCTGCTGATGTTCCGCACTCAGCAAGTGTGTTAGCGCCGGCGGGTTCCCTAAAAGCGTGAGGGTGAGAACGTACAAGGGAGGGAATCAAGGGAGAAGTGCGGCTCTGCCGAAGCTCAGAAGACGGAAAAGCTAAGTTGCCCAAGTTTGAGTACAGAACACTTTCAGTTTTAAATTTCTATGTTATATTCCTTGAGCATTCGTGCCTTGTATGAAAAACCTGTGCGCGGAGGAACCAACTCGTGGTTAAGTTGCGCCCTTGCCTTGTTTCGAGTCCGCTCAACAATGAAAGCACGCTGCAACTGGCCCGACAAGGTTTCTTGCCGGAGACAACACCGCCAGCGGGCTGCTGATGTTCCGCACTCAGCAAGTGTGTTAGCGCCGGCAAGTCCCCTAAAAGCGTAGGGTAAAGACATACAAGGGATGTGATGGGGTAGAGGATGTAACGTAGCAAGCCTTGCCGTGGGACGTCCCTTGTATGGGAAACTTGTGTGCGGAGGAGCCGACTCGTGGCAAAGTTGCGCCCTTGATTTGTTTTCGAGTCCGCTCAACGATGAAAGCGTGCTGCAACTAGCCCGACGAGGTTTCTTGCCGGAGGCAACACCGCCAGCGGGCTGCTGATGTTCCGCACTCAGCAAGCGTGTATGCACCGGCAAGTCCCCTAAAAGCGTAGAGTATAAACATACAAAGGGTGAAACATAGCATTGCATTGCCCAACTTGAAGTTACGCCACAAAAAGTAACCTATTGCGGCGCTGTCTAAGTAGTTTTCATGACTGAAATAACAGCGACAAGGAGAGAATGTAGGCGCTACTGGCACGGGGCCACGGCAAACCGGCGTTCTTTGGGGCTCATGAGTACTAAGATTCCTTCGCTGCGGCAAGCCGTATTCCCCTGAGGGGCTGACGGCGTCGAGAAGGACAAAGAAAGGCGCACCGGCACCTGGGTCTCGGCGAGCCAGAGTTGCGGGGGGCTGCAAATACCAAGGTTCATCCCCGGCAAGCTAGAGTCGCCGGGAGCTGTGATATCAGATAAGCTTTTCATCCCTCATCATGCATCCTCTTATGGACTGGGGAATGCGAGGCCGCGTCCTCGAACGAGCGTGCCTTGTATGAAAAAACCTGTGCGCAGAGGAGCCGAATCACGGCTAAGTTGCGCCCTTGACTTGTTTTCTAGTCCGCTCAACAATGCAAGTCTTGCAAGAATCGCCCGACAAGGTTTCTTGCGGAAACAGCACCGCCAGTGGCTGCTGATGTTCAAGACTCAGCAAGTGTGCTTATGCCTGCAAGTTCCCTCAAAGCGTAGGTGGAAACATACAAGGCACAAAATCAAGTAAAGGATATAACCCGCAAGCATTCCCTCTTTTCATTAAAAACATCCCATTCCAAGACAAGTCCATAGAGGATGAAAAACATGAAAGATAGGATTACAAGTTTTAATGCAGCTAAAGCCGAAGGCTTATAAATTGAAAAAGATAAGATGCCCGTAATCCCTCTCTGTTTCTCTCTTGAGGAGGTAGGTCAAGGAGGCCCGGCAAGAGAAGTTTGCAGGGAAGGGCAAAAAGGCGCTTAGGTGACCTCACGGGTGCGAAGACACCAAGAGAACACCCGGCGCCGCCAGAGCTTGGCGGAGGCGGAGGCGCTGGAAGCGAGCTCAAGACGGGCGGCAGGGCGTCAAGACGCTGCCGAGGGCACCTCACCTCGTACTCCGACTTGACGGCCTTGCCGCCACCCCTCTTCCTCTTCCAGCAGCCTCCCGCCCGGCCGCCCAAGGAGACGGCCCGGGGAGTTCTGGAAGGCCAGCGACCGGATGATGGGGTCGCCGGTGGCGTGCGAGGCGACGCCCGACGCCTAGTCGGACCCGCCGTCCTCATCGTCGCTGTCGCTCCCCTCCTCGTCACTCTCACTCGAGGAGGAGCCTTCGCTATCGGAGGAGCTGTCCACGCAGCATCTCGCCCGGGTGCCGGAGTCCCCGAAGACCTTGACGGCGAGAAGGTCGCCCTCCATTAACTTAAAATGGAGGGTGAACCCCGCCGTCAAGCTATGGATGCGGGCGAACGTCTTCCACCCTCGGTCGAAATACATCACGCCGGGGGCTGGGGATACGACACTAACTCGCGTGCCGCTGATCCCACAGCCCCTCATGCGCAATTCCAACATCTCGGGCTGGTCGGCCCATAGCGCCGCAAACGAGCCGAAGACGGAGGCGACGACGAGGTGCCCGGCGCAGCTTGGACGAAGAACTCCCAAGGATCGTCCCCGGTGTGGACCGCCTCGAGGAGAGGAGCTGCCGGGCGAGGCGGGGTGGCGCCTTGCCCGGCCGCCTCTTCCCCGAGCACTCCGACCACGCCCTCGACCTCGCCCATGACCTCGCCCCCTCCCTCTTCCCCTCGTGGCTGGGTCCGCCACCACTGGCGCGGGATAGGGAGAAGCGCGCTGCCTGGTGGCGACCCTTGCCGCCACCGATGAAGGGCCAGGTTCCTTCCTCCATGGCGGGTGAGAGGAAGAGTAGCGAAGTTGAAGAAAGGAGAAGAGAAGAAAAGGGATTCTTGCGCCCCTTCCGCCTTTTTAAGGAGCGAGGTGGGGCTCGGCCGCCCTGGCCGCTAATCGGAACACGGGGAGGGCAGAGGAACGGGCCGACCCACCACCTCCGCCCGCGGACGGCTCGGTTTCCCACCTTCACCGCCCACGACCCCACGCGCATGGGAGCCGCGCGGCAGGGAGGCGAAGCCGGGGCGACAGATGAAGTGACCTAACCCTGCCCCGTGATCGCAAGGGCGGACGCCTTGAAAACCGTGCACACTAACCATGATCTCTCCCACAACGCCGCAATCGACGCGTGCCGTTGCGAGAGGACGCGGTGGGCACGGAGTCCGGTTTTGTGTGGACCCAGGCCACGCGTGCCCGTGCACTGTTTTGGGCCTGGCTCAACAACGCTCGGCACCGTGTATGGCCCAGGCCCGGGGGCTCCTGTCGGTGTACTAAAGTAGGGGTACCTTAGTACCCCAAACTTGTGCACGGGCAGTCGCAGCGCCCCGCGGCAAGGCTTGCCGGGCGCCCGCCAAGACCCTCCGTCATTTCCTATTACTGCCATTCAAGGACAAAGTATCAACTGAGAAGACACAGATCCCGGCAAGAGAAGCTTGCCGGGGAGGACAAAGGCCCCGACAAGAGGAGCTTGCCGGGAAGGCCAACCAAGGCGTTTCCAGAGGACTTGCCGTGGTGCCCCGCGCGTCCCGGCAAGGTCCGACGACCGGCAAGCTTGCCGGCACAGCAAGAGAAGGGCCACGGCAGGGCGCCTGCCACGGCAAGGCTACCACCCTGCACCCAAACTCCAGCGCACACAGCAACGTGTCACCCCAGGGCCGTCCCAGGAGCACGTGGCGAGGCGCTGCACAGCCATGCGGAGCGAGGTGGCAAGCGGAGCTGACAAGGAGGCCATCGTCGCAACCGGTGGCTCATCTAACGGTCGTTTCTTCGCACTGTTGGGGCGACCGGACGGGCATTAAATGCCCTTGTCCCCTGCCGTCAGAGTTAGGTAGGGGACACTGTTGGTCACTGTTGTACCAACCTGCGTTTTTACTCTTTTACCCCCTCTTCCTACGCTGCCACCTGTGGGTGCCCCCTTCAGACTATAAAAGGGAGGCCCATGCGCACGTAGAAGGGGTTCGGCGGTTCGGAGCTTTTCCACACTAGGGTTCTGCCGTTCGTAGATCCAATACCACCATACGCTCGCGCTCTCGAGCAAGAACAAATACAAACACAGAGCAGCAGTAGGGGTTTTATCTCTCCGGAGAGCCCCGAAGCTGGGTAAAATCGCCTGCCTCCCCAGCTACCCGACCTCGATCTGCTCTGCGCACGCCCTCCGCTCCCTTGTCGGACTAGAAGGGGCCCCCTGCCCCATAGGTGCTCGTGGCCACAGAGAGATCGCCCCGACAGCAGTGCAAAGCCGCCGAACACGAAGATCTGTCCGGGGAGAAAAGTCTCACCGACGGCGTTGTTGTTGATTGAAGAAGCCATCAAGCCTATCGGTGACGACGGAGGAACTCTCAATGAAAGCACCAATGTCGTGTCAAACCGCGGATCTCGGTAGGGGTTCCGAATGTGCGTCTAGGCGGATGGTAACAGGAGACAAGGGACACGATGTTTTTACCTGTGTTCGGGCCCTCTCGATGGAGGTAAAACCCTACTCCTGCTTGATTGATATTGATGATATGGGTAGTACAAGAGTGGATCTAGCACGAGATCAAGGAGGCTAAACCCTAGAAGCCAGCCTATGGTATGATTGTTGTAATGGTTGTGTTGTCCTACGGACTAAAACCCTCCGGTTTATATAGACACCGGGGAGGGCTAGGGTTACACAGAGTCGGTTACAATGGTAGGAGATCTACATATCCGTATTGCCATGCTTGCCTTCCACGCCAAGGAAAGTCCCATCCGGACACGGGACGAAGTCTTCAATCTTGTATCTTCATAGTTTTGGAGTCCGGCTGACGATGATAGTCTGGCTGTCCGGACACCCCCTAGTCTAGGACTCGCTCAGCGCTCAACACAACGAACAAGGCAACCGGACTTATAATGCTTGAACACTCCCACTTAGCCATAGAATTCTATAATTTTAAATTTTGGCGAAGCCCCTAGTGTTCGGAAGACCGAATTCGGGGCGCTATCCACGGCTGGGCCGGACAAAGACGACTCCTCGCTCTAAGCGGCATAAGACTTTTGGGACTCGAAAAAACCTCTCGAACAGCGACCGGCTCTCGCCCTATCATGACGGTCAGTTTTAGCTTTCTCCACTGAGGTGCTCAACCCAGCTAACCGGGGCACAATCGCAGTGGTTCTCCCAGCGCTACCTTAGCCGATATAACGGAACGTAAGGTACCAAAACATGGGAGCCGGGCAAACCCAACTATTGACCCAAGACATGATTCGGAGCCGATGCATATAATGCTATAAGTTCGGGGTGCCGCACTTGTTAAAGTATTCGGACTTATAACACCGTATTTTGGGCTACTTAAGCCCCTGGTGTATTTGGCCGTACCAAAGCGTACGAATGCAACATGTCATAAGTGAACATATATAGATAGGAAAAGGAATGCAATAATAGGCAAAAAGCGATGCATTGTTTATTCAAAAAATACTGCAATGAAAGCAGAACGATACAAATAGTGCAACAAGCAAGGGATGGGACAATTTAACATGTCCTCCTCCAGGGGTAGGTTGCGGGATGGTATGTAAAACAGGTATACTGCTCGTAATAGAGACCACCTGGACACTCGACGTAGCTTTTCTGCTTCCCTGGCTGTTGCATCGTGAGTTCGGCAAGTCTACTGCCGGACAGGGCTTCTAGAAAACAGAGTCCTGCGAATAAGAAAAAAAAGAATGACACAATTGGAAGCCCCTGGTGCGGTTGAGCCGCTCTCCGGGCATGCCATGGTCGTGCCCCTACCCTATGCCCATGGTATCTCCAGAGCGTAGTTATGTACGCGTGGTACTGGTCTCGCGATTTCGCGAGGGCTGGGGTTGGGGATGCATTACTACGCGATGCTTTCTAACGCGCTGTGGTCTGGTTGTAGGTTACTCGGCGGCGCTTGACGGTGTCCGCCGCTATGATCGGACTCGAGAATTGCCTTAAGAGGCTGCTTTGTACTTCCACCGCGAGAGTCAGCCAGATGCTCCTCCGTTCGGAGAAAGCATTCGTGTTTCCGTTGACCGTAATGACTCCTCGAGGGCTGGCATCTTGAGCTTGAGGTATGCGTGTGGCACCGCATTGAACTTTGCAAATGTGGTTCATCCGGCAAAGGCATGATAGCCGCCATGAACGGGACTATGTCAAAGATTAACGCGGAAGTTATCCGGGATCCAAGACCACTTCAAGTGTAAGCGAGCTCTGTCATAGTTGGCCTCTACACCTGGTATGACGCCTTTGAAGGTCGTCTTTGTGGGTTTAATCCTTGAGGGGTCTATGCCCATCTTGCGCACTGTATCTTGATAAAGCAGGTTCAGGCTGCTGCTGCCGTCCATCGGGACTCTAGTGAGGTGAAATCCGTCGACGATTGGGTCTAGAACCAATGCGGTGAATCCGCCATGGCGGATGCTAGTGGGGTGGTCCCTTCGATCAAAAGTGATCGGGCAGGAGGACCATGGATTGAACTTTGGGGCGACTGGCTCCATCGCATATACATCCCTGAGTGCACGCTTCCACTCCCTTTTGGGTATGTGGGTAGCGTATATCATGTTCGCCATCCACACTTGTGGGGGAAACCCTTCTGTCCTCTATTGTTCAGTGGCCGGGTCTCCTCCTCGTCATCCCTATGCAGCCCCTTGTCATTGTTTTCGGCAGTTAACTTGCCTGCCTGCTTGAACACCCAACAATCCCTGTTGGTGTGATTGGCTGGCTTT
The DNA here is from genome assembly GCA_021437245.1 of Aegilops speltoides. Classification (NCBI taxonomy): domain Eukaryota; kingdom Viridiplantae; phylum Streptophyta; class Magnoliopsida; order Poales; family Poaceae; genus Aegilops; species Aegilops speltoides. The sequence goes on from JAHHZJ010002416.1 coordinate 8,106, forward strand.
TCGGGGGTGCCGTGCATCTAGCACGAGCGATCGAGTATTCGGTCCAATTTGAACGGGCCCGGAGTATTTCTTTTGAATGGCTTTTTCCGCTGACCGGGTTTAGAGCCTCTGAATCCGGCATTGACTGCCGTATCCTCAGTATTGTCGCCATTAATGCGGCGCTTGTGCTTGTTGCGACGCGACCTGCCGTTGGTGTCCTTGGTATCCGAATTACCAGGGCTCTTGGTCATGTTGTTACTACGAGCTAGCCAGCTATCCTCTCCCACGCAGAAATGGGTCATGAGTGTTGTGAGGGCTGCCATGGATTTCGGCTTTTCCTGTCCTAGGTGCCGGGCAAGCCACTCGTCGCGGATGTTGTGTTTGAAGGCTGCAAGGGCCTCTGCATCCGGACAGTCGACAATTTGATTTTTCTTGGTTAGGAACCGTGTCCAGAATTGTCTGGCCGATTCTTCTGGCTGTTGAATTATGTGGCTTAGGTCATCGTCGTCTGCTGGTCGCACATAAGTGCCCTGGAAGTTGTCGAGGAATGCGGCTTCCAGGTCTTCCCAACAACTGACTTGACTTTGCTGGCAAGCTGTTAAGCCAATGCCGCGCTGGTCCTTTAAGCTTGAGTGGGAGGTATTTGATGGCGTGTAGATCATCACCACAGGCCATGTCGATGTGAAGGAGATAGTCCTCGATCCAAACCGCAGGATCTGTTGTGCCGTCGTATGATTCAATGTTTACGGGTTTGAAACCCTCGGGGATTTGATGATCCATTACTTTGTCTGTGAAGCATAGTGGGTGGGCGGCGCCGCTGTATTGGGCTATATCACGACGCAGCTCAAATGAGCTTTGTTTACTATGTTCGGCCCGGCCGGAATTGCCATATCCGGCGTGACGGTTATCATCACATATTGTGGGGCGCCCACGTGATCTGTAGATCGATCTTGTTTGCCTTGCCTTGTCCTCGAGTATATCCCGTAGGTATGGCGCATTTTCCCGTGCCTTGGTATTTTTTGAGCGCGCCGGGGTGCGGCTTGAGTGTAGGGCCGAGAGGCCTCTCTGTCGCGGCCACGAGGTGGCCGGTCGGCCATATTATGCGCTGGTGATGTGGGTTTAGGTGCTTCCTCCTCGAATCGGGGAAGCAGCCTGCGTTTTGGGTAGCTCTTGGAGGGGCGTTCGAGTTCATACTCTTCGGCCGCAAGGACTTCAGTCCATCTGTCGGCTAGCAGGACTTGGTTAGCTCTAAGATGTTGCTGCTTTTTCTTGAGGCTGCTTGCCGTGGCCATAAGCCTATGTTTGAAACGCTCTTGTTCGACGGGATCCTCAGGCACGACAAATTCATCGTCGTCAACGCTTGCCTCGTCTTCGGAGGGAGGTATATAATTATCGTCCTCTACCTCTCTGTCTGCCGCTCTCTCATGAGGGCTGGCTTCTCCATCATCCTACGCTGAATCCTGCTGGAGGGGGTTGTCTTCGGCATTGTCCGGGGTGTTATTGTCTCCGGTGCCGGAATCTCCGTTTTTGTTGTGGCGGGATTTAGAGCGGCGTCGCTGAGGCCGACGCTTAGGCTGTTTCTTGGAGGGGTCATCCTCCGTTGTTTCATCGCCATTCCCATCCTTTGGGATGTCCACCATGTATATGTCGTATGACGAGGTGGCCTTCCAGTGCCCTGTAGGCGCTAGTTCTTGGTTGTCTCCTGCATCATCGTCCATACCGTCGATGTCTTCGGAGTCGAAGTCGAGCATGTCGGTTAAATCATCGATAGTGGCTACAAAGTGGGTGGTGGGTGGGCATTGAATTTCTTCGTCGTCCGCATCCCAACCCACCTGACCATAGTCCAGCCAGGGCTCTCCTGACAAAGAGAGAGACTTTAGTGAATTCAGGATGTCGCCAAAGGGCGAGTGCTGAAAGATGTCCGCAGCGGTGAACTCCATGATCGGCGCCCAATCGGATTCGATTGGCAGGGTCACGGAAGGTTCGGAGTCCGGAGAGGAGTCCGGCACCTTGGAGTCACGAGCTTCACAAAGGATAGGGTTGGTATTCGGCTCTATCGCCGTAGAGGTAGCAGTCCCCGAGGCGGTGTCCAGCCACCCGCCCTCGATCGGTATGATCGGCTCCGAGCTAAGGGTCGGAGCGAGACTTCAGCGGCCTCGTGGCACCGTCCGGCAGCAGAGCTAGATCATGCCCATCGTGACAGTGCGGCACGCTTGGCTGTGGCTCGAACCCGTCGAAGATCAAGTCTCCGCGGTCGTCAGCCGTATAGTTCAAACTTCCAAATCTGACCTGATGGCCTGGGGCGTAGCTCTCAATCTGCTCCAGATGGCCAAGCGAGTTGGCCCGCAGCGCAAAGCCGCCGAATACGAAGATCTGTCCGGGGAGAAAAGTCTCACCCTGGACCGTGTCGTTGTTGATGATCGAAGGAGCCATCGGGCCTAAAGGTGACGACACAGAGGAACTCTCAATGAAAGCACCAATGTCGGTGTCAAAACCGGCGGATCTCGGGTAGGGGGTCCCGAACTGTGCATCTAGGCGGATGGTAACAGGAGACAAGGGACACAATGTTTTTACCCAGGTTCGGGCCCTCTTGGTGGAGGTAAAACCCTACTCCTTCTTGATTAATATTGATGATATGGGTAGTACAAGAGTAGATCTACCACGAGATCAAAGAGGCTAAACCCTAAAAGCTAGCCTATGGTATGATTGTTGTTCATCCTACAGACTAAAACCCTCCGGTTTATATAGACACCGGAGAGGGCTAGGGTTACACAGAGTCAGTTACAATGGTAGGAGATCCACATATCCGTATCGCCAAGCTTGCCTTCCACGCCAAGGAAAGTCCCATCCGGACACGGGACGAAGTCTTCAATCTTGTATCTTCATAATCTAGGAGTCCGACCAAAGATGATAGTTCGGCTATCCGGACACCCCCTACCCGAGATCCGCCGGTTTTGACACCGACAGAGACCTTGATAGATGATCTAAAGGAAACCTTTGACAATCTTCGGGTTTACAAGATGATGCTTAACCCGGCCAAGTGTGTTTTTGGTGTGCCTGCAGGCAAGCTTTTGGGTTTTCTGGTTTCTAACAGGGGCATCGAGGCTAACCCGGACAAGATCAAGGCCATCACCTCTCTGGCTAAACCGGCGTGTATCAATGATGTTCAATGTTTGGCAGGTCGTATCGCTGCTTTAAGCCGGTTCATAAGCCGGTTAGGCGAGAAGGCCATACCACTGTATCAAATGATGAAGAAGACGGATAACTTCGTCTGGAGTGACGCTGCCAACACTGCTTTTGAAGATTTGAAGAGGCAGCTGGCTGAGCCGCCGGTTCTTGCTGCTCCCATTGATAAAGAGCCCTTATTATTATATGTGGCTACTAACACGCGTGCCGTCAGCATGGCCATTGTGTTGGAACGCAAGGAGGCAGGCATGGAACACCCGGTTCAGCGGCCGGTTTACTACATTAGCGAAGTGCTTATTGAGTCCACGCAGCGGTATCCACATTGGCAGAAGCTCGTTTATGGGGTGTTCATGGCAAGTCAGAAGCTTAAGTAATATTTCCCGGTCCACCCCATCACCATGGTTAGTTCTGCTCCTTTGGGGGATATCATTGACAATAGAGAGGCCACAGGACGAGTCGCCAAGTGGGCCATTGAACTTGGGCCTCATGGTTTAAAGTATGTGCCACACACTGCTATCAAATATCAAGCGCTAGTGGATTTCATCAACGATTGGACAGAGCTGCAGATGCCTGAAGAAAAGCCGGACAACACATATTGGACTATTCATTTTGACGGGTCGAGGCAATTGGAGGGCTCGGGGGCTGGAGTCGTTTTAGCTTCCCCTCGAGGTGACAAATTTTGTTATGTGCTACGGTTGATGTTTCCCTGCACTAACAATGCAGCTGAGTACGAAGCCTTACTCCATGGTCTCCGGATGGCTAAGGAGATGAGCTTAAGCCGGGTAAGGTGTTTCGGCGACTCAGATTTGGTGGCTTAGCAGGTATCAGGAAAGTGGGATTCTAAGGATCCTCTCATGGCGGCTTATCGCCGTGAAGTCGACGCCATTGCTGGACACTTCAAGGGTTATCAAGTGGAGCACATTGACCGCAGAAAGAACGAGGCGGCTGATGCTTTAAGCCGGCTGGGCTCTCAGCATAAGCCGGTGCCGCCTAATACTTTCTTGGATATTTTGCATAACCCTTCGGTCAAGTTACCTACAGAGGAGGACTTGGCTGTTCCTGACCCGGAAGCACAATTGGTGGCGGCTCTTCATGTCATTCCAGATTGGACGGTGCCATATTTGGCTTATATGACCCGGGGCGAGTTGCCTGAGGATGAAACCTTGGCCAGACAGATAACCCGGCGGTCTAAGTCAATGACGATTGTCAGTGGCGAGTTGCATCATTGTAGTGTGACAGGGGCGTTTCAGCATTGCGTATCCCCTGAAGAAGGCCAAGAAATTCTACCTGAGATTCACGAAGGGGATTGTGGTCATCATGCCGGGTCAAAATCACTTGTGGCTAAGGCTTTCCGCCATGGATTCTATTGGCTGATGGCTCATGCTGATGCGGAGGACCTGGCCAGTAAATGTGACGGCTGTCAGAAGTTCTCAAGACGGGCTCATGTGCCGGCTCAAGAATTGAGGATGATTCCAATTACTTGGCTGTTTGCAGTCTGGGGGCTTGGCATGGTTGGGCCTTTCAAAAGGTTAAAAGATAAAAAGACCCACCTCTTGGTGGCAGTTGATAAATTTACAAAGTGGGTTGAGGCAGAGCCAGTTAGTAAGTGTGATGCAGCTACGACGGTTCAGTTCTGAAGAAGGTTGTAGGATCGTTGAAGGCAAGAGTGTCTAAGGGGGGGGGTGATTAGACTACTCGACAAGATAAAAGTTTAGCCTTAAGATTAGAACAAGTTTTTAGCAAGTTCACAATGAAGATCAAGTCAAGCATCATGCAACCAAGTCAAGCAACATACTACACATGCAATTCTAGAGTATGAGCAGCGGAAAGTAAATTGCACAAGTAGTAAGGGAGAGATTGTGAAGAGCAAACGCAATTTGGAGACATGGAGATTTTTCTCGTGGTTCCGATAGGTGGTGCTATCGTCAATCCACGTTGATGGAGACTTCAACCCACGGAGGGTAACGGCTGCGAGAGTCCACGGAGGGCTCCACCCACGAAGGGTCCACGAAGAAGCAACCTTGTCTATGCCATCATGGCCTACGTCCACGGAGGACTAGCCTTACTCGGGGTAGATCTTCACGAAGTAGGCGATCTCCTTGCCCTTACAAACTTCTTGGTTCAACTCCACATCTTGACGGAGGCTCCCAAGCGACACCTAACCAATCTAGGAGGCACCACTCTCCAAAAGGTAATAGATGGTGTTGGTGATGATGAACTCCTTGCTCTTGTGCTTCAAATGATAATCTCCCCAACACTCAACTCTCCTCACTGATTTGGCTGTGGTGGAAGAAGGGATTGAGTGGAAAGCAACTTGGGAAGACTAGAAATCAAGTTTCATATGGTGGGAGTGAAGCAACTTGATCTCAACACAAGGGTAGGTAGTTTTCTTCTCAGAAATGTAAGGTAGGAGTGGTAGTTCTTTCTGATGGCTCTCTCCACGAATGAAGAGGAGGTGGAGGGGTATTTATAGCCTCCACACAAAATCCAACCGTTACACACATTTGACCAATCTCGGTCAGACCGAAGTTGACAACTCGGTGAGACCGAAAGTTCAAATCTTGTGAACGTTGGGATTTTCGGTGGGACCGAAAATACAATCTCGGTTAGTCCGATTCTTCCAAAGACTAGGGTTTGCCATTCTCGGTGGGACCGACTTTCTCATCTCGGTGACACCGATTTGAGTCTGAAGGTTCTGAAGGTTGGCAACACTAGTTTCGTAAGACCGAGTTTGGAATCGGAAAATCCGAAATTTCTAGGGTTTGGGTATATGGTGAGGTGGTTCATCTCGGTGTGGACTGAGTTTATGGAATCGGTGGGACCGAGATTACTTATGAGTATATGTTGGAATGAAAGATTGCGATAGTTTGAGAGATAAATCACTAAGCACTTTGAGCAACCAGATCATCATCATAACCTCATCCCTTTTAATAGTATTGGCTTTCCTATGGACTCAATGTGATCTTGGATCACTAAACCAAAATGGAGTCTTGAGCTTTTGCCAATGTTTTCCTTAGCATCCTAGGGGTCCACCTTTCCGATCCTTTTGCCATGCAGAGTGATTGACTTTCCTGAAACATACTTGATAAAAGCATTAGTCCAACCACAAAGTATGTTGTCATTAATTACCAAAACCACCCAGGGAGCAAATGTGCTTTCAATCTCCCCCTTTTTGGTAATTGATGGCAACACACAAAATAAGATATCAAAGCTTACTGAAGGAAAGACAGGATTATCATTAAAGCTTTGACAAACATGTAGTACACAGGCTCCCCCTACAAGTGTGCAAGCTTTTCATAGATTATGGTTTTGGACTACCACAAGCACACATGAGAGAAAAGCAAGATGTGCTACATGCAGCTTGGCTACATGCATCAGAGCAGATGAGGATAAGTGAGTGATGATGCATATGTGCATGGTGATTTCTTGCAAACAAGTATTCACAAGCAAGTTACCATCATGCACATTCTGCAAGATGCATATACTTACCTTGAAGTTCCTTGGCATTGTACCTGAAGAAATAAGCTTGGGAAAACAAGGTTAGATAACACAAGAGTAGTTCTTCAACCAATAGCAAGAACATCAAGAGTACCAAGCCAGGGATGACATGTATAAAGAGTGTCTCATGTTGAGCACTAGCTTGAATCAGCTAACATGTCTCCCAAGACTAAAAGATTTTCAATGAGCTCTGAGAGATTTTGCTTTTCATAAGATACCAATTGTGCTTTTCATAAGATACCAATTGTGAGAGCAAGAGAAGCAAAATCAAAAGAATAATGCCAAATGTATTATCACAGTGAAATATGGCAAAGCTTTGATGTGATCCTATCCCCCTTAAGGTAAGATTGTTTTTCTTCTCCCTTTAAATTTTCTTTTCTCCCTTATCCTCCAATCTCCCTTAAGCTCCCCTAAATCTTCTCCCCTTGACATCAAGTGCGAAAAGGACGATAAACTAGGAAGGTCGGGAAAGATGGAAGGAAAGAAGTGGGATCCTTAAGAATCACAACTGAGCAAATTAAGTATGCAATATAAATCATTTTAGTTGAGCTGCAGAAGAAGATATCCTGGTGAATGTAAATCGGTGACACCGAGTTGATATGGATTGGTGAGTCCGAAAGTCAGAGACTTAGGGCAGATCCTTTTCGGTCAGACCGAAGTATTTGAATCGGTGACGCCGAGTTTAATTCCAAGGAAATATAGAAATAATTCAGCTCACCTTGCAAGGAATGTTTCAAAAGATTTGCAATGAAGTTGTAAATGATTTTCAGGGAATTGATCAGAGCCAAAAGGATAATTCACAGAAACAGAAGAGATAGAAATGAAAGAGATTGCTAGATGAAGTTTTTTTTTAAACTCAATGAGAGAGCATAAGAGAAAAATAGAAAAACTCCAAAACATATGTACTTCATCTAGATAGGGGTCGGCGACTAGGTCACCTATGTTTGAGTATATTGACTTAGGAGTCAAATGAGAACATTTGATCATAGGTCATACTCATCGTTTAAGCTCAAAATGGGGTTGCCATTTTTCGATTAAGCATTTGATGTGATCACATCTTTTGAAGCTGCTTGTACTCATGTCTTTGAGCAAAGCTTCTTCAAGATGTGAAAAACATACCTTGGGCTTGTTGTTGCTTGTACTCATGTAGGTGAACGTGATGTAGATGCTCATAGAATGTGTAGTTGGAGCACCATTTCCAATTGTATAGTTCATCTTCCTACATGGGTTAGGCAAGCAAGGAAATACTCAAGAATATCCAAGATGACAAGAGTGAAGTACTAGACGTATAAGGTGTCAAAAAGGATATGTGGAATTTTGTTCCTTGAACTCAACATCCCAAAGAGCTAGATACTTGGTTAATGACAAGATTACTCATGATTTGAGTGTGTGATAATCTTGTAGAATGTAGACCACCCAAGTACTGCAAGGAGTTAGATGCAATACAAGGGGGCAAATGTGTCCAAGACATATGATCATCATCATAAGAGAAATATCAAGGATTAGTCAATTAGGCTCATGCCTTGCATGCATCAATGGAGTTTTCACTCCAAGTTTGAAGCATCAATGATGTTCAACTCACTCCTTAAGCGACAAAACACTTTCTCATCAAGTGGTTTTGTAAAGATATCTGCAAGCTGTTTGTCGATCTGAACATGCTTAAGATCAATGTCACCCTTAGCAATGTGATCACGAATAAAATGGTGACGAACTTCAATGTGTTTCGTGCGAGAGTGTTGCACGGGATTGTGTCCAATCTTAATCGCACTCTCATTGTCACAAAGCAAAGGAACATGTCTCGCATGTATCCCATAATCCTTAAGCGTTTGTGTCATCCATAGCAACTGAGCACAACACGAACCAGCAGCAATATATTCTGCTTCGGAAGTAGATAATGATACCGAATTTTGTTTCTTGGATGACCAAGATACAAGAGATCGACCGAGGAATTGACATGTACCCGAAGTTGACTTTCTATCAACCCTGTCTCCGGCATAGTCCGAGTCGGAATAGCCAACAAGATCGAAAGAGGCCCTCTTAGGATACCAAATGCCAAAGTTAGGTGTGTGTATCAAATATCTCACAATTCTTTTAACAGCTTTAAGATGACACTCTTTAGGGGCTGCTTGATATCGAGCACACATGCATACACTCAACATTATGTCAGGACGAGAAGCACAGAGATATAGTAAAGAACCAATCATGGATCGATAAACCTTTTGATCAACAGGTTCTCCATCTTTAGTCAAGTCATTATGTCCACTAGTAGGCATGGGGGTTTTCATACCTTTGCTTTCTTGCATGTTGAACTTCTTGAAGAGATCCTTGGTGTACTTTGTTTGTGAGACGAAGGTACCCTCCTTAGATTGCTTGATTTGCAACTCAAGGAAGAATTTGAGTTCACTCATCATGGACATCTCATACTTCTCCGACATAAGCTTTCCAAACTTCTCACTAAAATGAGGGTTAGTTGAACCAAAGATAATATCCTCAACATATATTTGGCACACAAATAGTTCACCATCAACCCTTTTCGTGAATAGCGTTGAGTCTATTTTGCCAATCTCAAATCCTTTTTCAAGAAGAAAGCTGGTCAAGCATTTGTACCAAGCTCTAGGAGCTTGTTTAAGACCATAAAGAGCTTTGTGCAACTTGTAAACATGATTAGGCTTTTTAGGATTCACAAATCCGGGAGGTTGTTTCACAAATACTTCCTCCTCAATTTCACCATTTAGAAAAGCACTTTTAATGTCCATTTGATAGAGAGTAATATCATGGTGGTTGGCATAAGCGAGAAGAATGCGAATGGACTCAAGTCTAGCAACGGGGGCATAGGTCTCACCATAGTCCATACCTTCGACTTGTGTGTAACCTTGTGCTACGAGACGAGCCTTGTTGCGGATGACTTGTCCATCTTCATCTTGCTTGTTCCGAAACACCCATTTGGTTCCAATGACGTTTTGGTCATCATTTGGCTTCTCTACCAAAGTCCAAACGTTGTTCCTCTCGAAGTTGTGTAGCTCTTCGTGCATAGCGTTCACCCAATCCGGGTCTTCAAGCGCTTCTTCTACCTTCATAGGTTCAAGACTAGAAATAAATGAGTAATGCTCACAAAAGTTAGCTAAACGAGTTTTAGAGCGAGTAATTCTCCCGGAGTCGATGTCATTCATCATTTGTTCCACGGATGATTCTTCTTGACTCTTGCTCGAACTCGAGATAGCTTTTGTTGTGGTCATGGCTGAGCTTCCTCATCATCCTCATCTTCCTCTTCTTCTTCATTGTTGTTGGTGTTGTCTTGAGGTGGTGGAGAAGGAGGTTGTGGTGGATCTTCTTGTCGCACTTCCTCATCTTGGTGAGTTCCACTTGTGGACGCCTCCATGTTGCCTTGAGGTTCACCTTGCCGTGAGGTAGGGGCTCCACATATGTAGATGAGGTACTCTCCTTCACTTCCATGGGATGAATCTTTCCAATGGATAAATCTTGAATGGCTTCGATGGGTCCTTGTCTCCTACATCAATAGGCATTTGCTCTACTTATGAGCCATTAGATTCATCAAACTTCACGTCTATCGTCTCTTCAACCTTTCGGGTGAAATTATTGTAGACACGGTAGGTGTGGGAGTTTGATCCATAACCGAGAAAAAAACCTTCATGAGTTTTAGGAGCAAATTTAGACCGACGATGCTTATCAAGGATATAGCATTTTGAACCAAAGACACGAAAGTATCCCACTTGGGGTTTGTTACCGGTGAGGAGCTCATATGAAGTCTTGCCGAGGAGCTTGTGAAGATAAAGCCTGTTGATAGCATGACAGCTGTCTCGACGGCTTCACCCCAAAAGTGCTTCGGTGTCTTGTATTCATCAAGCATCGTTCTTGCCATCTCAATGAGCGTTCTGTTCTTCCTCTCAACAACTCCATTTTGTTGAGGTGTGTACGTAGCCGAGAACTCATGTAGAATCCCTTCCTCATCGAGAAAAGAGTCCACATGGGCGTTCTTGAACTCCGTTCCATTGTCGCTCCGAACTTTCTTGATCTTCACCTCAAATTGATTTTGGGCCTTTCTAGCAAAGGTTTTGAAGATTTTCTGAACCTGCGATTTGTCATCAAGGAAAAATACCCACGTAAAACTGGAATAATCATCAACAATAACTAGACCAAAGGAGTTACCACCAAGGCTTTTGTAAGCATTGGGACCGAAGAGATCCATATGGAGAAGCTCAAGCGGTCTCCTTGTGGTCATGATGTTCTTCACGGGATGACTTCCACCTACTTGTTTTCCTGCTTGACATGCACTGCAGAGTCTATCTTTGTCAAAGAAAACATCTTTAACACCAAGAATGTGATCACCTTTGATTAGCTTATCTAGATTACGCATACCAACATGTCCAAGCCTTCTATGCCACAACCAACCTTTAGCAGATTTAGCAATGAAGCAAGTTCTAGGTTGAGCTTTCTTAGTGAAATCAACAATGTATAGGTCACCTCTACGGATACCGGTAAAACCATGTTATGATTGTCACGACGAAAAACTTGGCAATCTACTTTGGTGAATAGCACATTGAATCCAAAGTCAGCTAATCTAGACACGGAAAGTAAATTGTATCCAAGTGATTCAACAAGCATGACATTTTTAATGGAGCTATCATGAGATATGGCCACCTTACCAAGGCCAAGTACCTTACCCTTGGAGTTGTCTCCAAAAGTCACATACTTGCGTGGACCATCGTTCTTTGCAAGCTCTCGAAACATGTCTTCATCTCCGGTCATGTGATCGGTGCAACCACTATCAAGAATCCACTCTTTTCCACCGGATATGTAGTCTCTCAGATTTGCCATAAGACTGAGACTCTTCATGATCTTGTCTAGATCGGTGTCCGAATCAGAGTAATCGTCATCATGCTCATGCTCATCATCATATTGACCCATAGATAATTCATCATCAATACCTAGGTCAATTTGACAATGACTTGCATCAGTTTTGTCAGAGTGACAATAATCATCGGAATGCAACACAAGAGCATTTCTAATTCGAACATTGATAAAACCGGGATCACCCTTCTTTTTCATAAGATCACGAAGCTCAAAGAAGCATTTATCAAGGTTGGGATCATTGGGGCGCATCATATCAAACTCAATAGTCTTGTATAGAATTTCATCAAGACCTCTCAAAGAGTAGTCCGGATAAAGTTCTTCCAAGAACTTCCACATAGCATAGGCGCACTCAAAGTTTGTGACAAGCTCAAGTAAGTTATCGGGCAAGCCTCTAATGATGAGATTTACAGTTCTAAGGTTACGAAGCAAATCAAGCTCTTCATCCATAGTAGGGTGCAAGGGGTCAAATGGAGGTACATATGGGGTTTCAACATATTTGCGCAAGTTGTATATCTTAAAGATAGCAAGCATTTCAATCCTCCACGAGTTATAGGACACTCCATTAAGAATAGGCACTCTATGACTAACACTCCCAAACGTAGACACGTCCATCTTCCTCCAATGGTGTGCAAACCAAAGCAATGGAGACCAATGCTCTGATACCAATTGTAGGATCGTTGAAGGCAAGAGTGTCTAAAGGGGGGGTGATTAGACTACTCGACAAGATAAAAGTTTAGCCTTAAGATTAGAACAAGTTTTTAGCAAGTTCACAATGAAGATCAAGTCAAGCATCATGCAACCAAGTCAAGCAACATACTACACATGCAATTCTAGAGTATGAGCAGCGGAAAGTAAATTGCACAAGTAGTAAGGGAGAGATTGTGAAGAGCAAACGCAATTTGGAGACACAGAGATTTTTCTCGTGGTTCCGATAGGTGGTGCTATCGTCAATCCACGTTGATGGAGACTTCAACCCACGGAGGGTAACGGCTGCGAGAGTCCACGGAGGGCTCCACCCACGAAGGGTCCACGAAGAAGCAACCTTGTCTATGCCATCATGGCCTACGTCCACGGAGGACTAGCCTTACTCGGTGTCGGGGATATGCCCCGCGGTGTAAACCGGCCGGAAGGATAAACCGGCCGGACTTGGCGATTCACCGGCGGCCTGCACAGACCGGATGATTTACAGCTTATTGATAATCCGGCGGATGGGACAGACGGATGACAAGGCCCAAGGCCCAGAAGGCCGGTTCACGTTTAATGGTGGGCCGGTTTATGAGGAAAGCGTAAGGACTATTCTCCTATAAAGGAAGCAAGACGAGGACTCCACTTGTAATAGAGTAATCCTAATCCAACTAGGACTAGTCATGTAAACCGCCCCTTCAACATATATAAGGAGGGGCAGGGCTCCCCAAAGAGGGACAAGTTAGAAGCAATAATCTCTAGGGCTAGACACAATTAGAGGAGAGCCGGTTTACGGCGACTCCTTCGTGATGATAATGAGACCTAGCCTCAAACAACATGTAGGGTTTTTACCGGATGATGTTTCCCGGGGCCCGAAGCTGTCTAAACCCTTGTCTTGCATGTTGATCCGCCCTGCGTCTCTCGTCCCGCTCAACCCCTCTCAAGCTACCACATAGGTGCGTTGGCCTCGCGACTAAGTCCTGACGCTAAGGACATCTGCCGTGACAATTCCACGACAGTTGGCGCCCACCGTGGGGCCTGCGCACGGTGGTGTTGAGTTCTTGAAGGGATTTCTTCAGGGATCAAGAAGTTCGCGACGTGCCGGATGAAGAAAAGCCGGCGTAGAAGATAAGATCGTCAACAAACAGTGAAAGCAACAGATCAAGAGAAAATTAGGGTTGTGATGCGCCAGCACACGCGACCAGAGGATCCGTCGAGTCCGGGTTAATTTCCGTGGCCACTGCAAATTGAAGTCCCGCGTCTGACATCAATTGATACACAGCTCAAGCCCCGATGAAATCAGGCGATATTTCGCTAAAATACTGGAGTACTAGTCCTGAGCACTTTGTACCTTTTCTACTCTACGTGAGATTCACGGAAGATTTAGGAGACAGGTCGATTGTTACATCAAGAGCCACGACCGGGTCATCCTCATAGGAAGGAGACAAAAATCGCCTGCAGTTTTGGAAGTGGATGAAGCCAGGGGATCAGTTTCTGCCTCCGCCTCAGCCGCCGGGCCTGCGTCATCAGGCCGGCCGCGCCTTGCCTCTGCCATTTCAAGCAGCAGGAGAGTCGCTGTCACCTCTGATTCACGTGGTCACTGAGTCGTTGAACCGCCCCTGCCTTTCTCTGGCGTCGAGTCGCTGCATTACTGGCCCCGGGATGCCAACCATTGGCTGTTGTGCCTGTCACTTGGATCCACCCGTTCGCTGGTTCCGCTCTTGCCACGCCAGACCCGCCGCGTTTAACCCATTATTGTCAGGGGAACAAGGGACGAGCCGCCAAGTGCCGACTTCCATCCACCTGCAGCTTCAAGACCTGAAGGAATTGGTGTTGTTGTTATTTTTTTTTTCCTGTGGTAGAGACTAGTCAAATCCAAGTACTACTAGTACTCGGTCACGTGGTTACGTGAAGCTGCAATCAATGTAAGGTAAATACCACTGGATGAAGGCGTTTAAAAAAGGGGGGCGTCAAGGCTAGCCACAAGAAAAATCAAGCCAAAAGTACAATTGCCAAAATTAGGCGTGCATCAGTGAGGCTATCTTTTTCATCTGATTGCGTCCAACTTTATCCAATACCAGAGTCGTGTTCATCCAGGCACAAACCACCAGGTGCTATTTACCTTATTTTTAAGCACATATTAATTCATCCGAGAAAAGCTACTTTGCCCTGTTGTATTTTATATGCAGGAAAATTATCCGTCACAAAGTGGTATTATGACGCGGAGATGGAGACACAACAAGCATTATTTGGCACAGGTGGTTGTCCTTACTCAACGGATTTCCCCACCGGTTTACAACGCCGTGGCCATCTCTTGCGCCTGCGCCGGTTTACAACGCCATGGCCATCTCTCGCGTCCGCACCAGCCTACAACGAGGACGACTCGCCCGTCCGCACCGGTTTACAAACGGTGCGGTTGATTCATCTGTCTGCTCCCGCGGCCGACTCACCCGTCCGCATCGGTTTACCACGATGTGGCCGGTTCACCCGTGAGCGACTTCAACTTCATCTAGCGATCATCAATGTCATGGCGGATTATTTCCGGCCTGGCACATCAGGTGATATCCATCTAAAATATATTTTATTGGTACATGTTATTTTTTTGTCAAGGAGCAGTTTATCTTTGTCTTGGTCTGCCATATTATTGATGCAGGACCGTTGTTCACTACATCAAAACGATGTGGTCAACTCGCCCGTCCGCGCCGGTTTACAACACCGCGGCCGGTTCATCTGTTTGAGCCACTTCTGACGCGGAGGTCATCTTTTCCGTCCGCTTCTCGCGTCCTGGTCTACATCAACACACCAGGCCGCACCCGTCTGCATGAGCTATTTATTGCATACGAGCAAGTCACAACTTGGGTAGCCCGGTTTTCTTTCAGCAAATTGGAGGCAAGTTATAATCAGCAGCCATTTGCACTGGATGGTTCAATGGGCAGGCGCACAAGTCACCGCCACTACAGTTTGGTTAACTTCAAATCGCCAGTTGGAAGGAACCATTGGCCGAGTTGCTGACACGGCTCATACGGGATCGTTTATAACTCGCCGCAGTCACCTCAACCTTCTGTGGATTCACATCGTGCTATCAACGCCAATGATATACAAGTTATGCCGGTTTACATCACGGTCACATATGGAGAATCTCGAGCCAACTCTTCGAGTCACCTTGAGACTCGGGGGCTACGATGATATGATGCAACAAGTCTTGCCAGTTTCAGCAAATTTAAAAACCCCAGGACAATGGAGGGAAAGATAACCCGGTCCCGGAGACTACTGTTATTTGAAGGCCGTCAGAAAATTTCCGGCTTGGAAAGTATATGACAATTACAAAATTCCGGCTCAATGAAGAAGTTCCGGGTCATCAGAAGGATTCCGGTTCAAAATCCGGTTGAAGACACGTCTCTCTCATAAAAGCATTGAAGCTCTCCAAATATCCGGTTTACAATCCGGTTCAAGGGAAATTTATCTATCACGAAGCTTTGAAGCTCTAAAAAGTCCGGTTCAAAACCCGGTTCAAGGGGACATCTATCTCCCACAAATCTCTGAAGTTGTCAATATCCGGTTTAAAATCCTGGTTCAAGAAGAATTTATCTCTTGCAAAAAGCTAAAGGTTGCCGAAGAGGACCTGTTGCCATGATGCACGGTTCAAAAATGGGAGTCCCGCCTTATTGGCTTATCCTTTGAGTTACATGGGGCTTCGGTGACAAAGCGAGTATCGCTGTTAAAACCGCTATCACGCCACAACATAGCTTGGGAGCTTCACACCCAAGGGGCCAAAGAGAGTCTGGATGCTATGCACAACTCAAACATAGGCACCCAATGAGCACAGCTCATCACGTTACTTGGGGGCTCCTTGTGTCAAATACCAAGAAGTTTGAATGGACCCTTGTAGCTTGGTATCGACCCACGGCTTGAAGCCTGGTATATTTACCTAAAACCCGGGTTAACCTGCCTTCATCAAGTAAGACACTCCTATCCGGGTAATCTGGCATGACCCTCTAACGCTGACAGCGATTACTCTCATTGAGACCACGAACTTGTCAAAGTTAAAACGGTGATTGGTTAGTTGGAGGTCCATCTTAAAAGGCTTTGCTAAATGGTTCAACTCAGCGGCCTGGCAGCCCATGAAAAGCCTCGAATTTGGGCCTGGCAGCCCATGAAAAGCCTCGACTACACGGTTTTATTTGCCTTTGTCAAAATTTTTCTCTTTTGATAAATTTTATGTTAAACCGGCGCCTCTCGACCAAAGATGACTATCGGTCATCAAATTAACCGGTGTTTATCAACCCGGCTCGGCTTTCAACTACAAGTTGTCAAGACACAATCAAGTTATAATCCGGAGACTATCAGCCCGATCTGGTTTGACTATAAGTCACCAGTATATATATGGTTAAACGGTGTTTATCACAGCCCGCACGGTTTTATCATAAACCGCACAATATGGAAGGAGTTATCGATTACTCAAGATTGGGATTATCACCCTTACTACAAAAGTTGGTAAACCAACAATGTGATTCAATGTCACAGGTATGATATATTTTATATTTGATTCTTAAGTGTAGCCTTGGTTATACCCCCAGGTTATATGTTGGGCATTATGACCCGTCCGGCGGTAAACCGCCAGGACACTTTAAACTTGTTATATGCAGGAACAGGTTGAATAAAGCATGATTATAAATTATCCGGTGTTTATTAAACCGGCCTGGCTTTAAGACGATAAGTCGCCAGTATATGATGGGAAATTATCCGGTGTTTATTAAACCGGCCTGGCTTTAAGACGATAAGTCGCCAGTATATGATGGGAAGTTATCCGGTGTTTATTAAACCGGCCTGGCTTTGGACTATAAGTCTCCGCTACATATTTGGATTGCGCCATTGGAATCATGCGCTTATAAATCGTTGGGTTATATTATTCAAAAAGCCAAACTTGGCTGAGTTTTCATTATGATATTGAATGAATAAGGTTTTCATACCGGATTATATTATCTTGAATAGCCAACATGGCTGGATTTTTATTATGGTTATTAATATTATGATTGAGGTTTTCAAAGTCGCTTTAGTGCAATGGATATTATGTTATCAAAGGATATGGATTTTATTCTACAATTGAAGGAATAGTCCCGAGTTGCTGCAGGCTTACAACCCGGCACTTGGGGGCTACATTATTGAAGTTGAGATTACATCAAATATGCAAGTCTCATGTCGCTGCAAGCATGCACCATGACACTTGGGGGCTAATGCAAAGTCATTCTTTGTTCATCTTATTGAAGACCCGACTCATCACATTATAATGAGCTGGCCCTTGGGGGCTACCAATTGCTCCTGTTAAACAATTCAAGGTACAAAGCTTATTATTCATTATATTGAAGGGTCCACTGCTCAGTTGGTAAAGCACAAGGCTCTTAACCTTATGGACGTGGATTCAAGCCCCATGATGGGGGTTACATCATATGATGTTATTTTCATTGAAGTATATATCAAGTCCCAGCTCAATATTATCTTACTGAACCGGCCCTTGGGGGCTACACTGGTTGAAGTTTTTATGAGCATCAGGAAATTACAAGTCCCAGGTCGCTGCAAGCATGACAACCCGGCACTTGGGGGCTACATGATATGGAGTATTCAGTTTTTGCTAGTGACATTATTTATATTGAAGCAAGTCTTAAGCCATCACTTTGTTCTGCTCAAGACTTGGGGGCTACAGGTATTATATTATTATCGAAGAAATATTTTCAAATCTTTTGATTGAGCAAACTAGATTGACCCGGCGTCACCAATCATTATGACCCTGTGGCTGCAACTCGGTGATATCAATAATCATGAACCGGCGTTGGCAAGAATCATGAACCGGTGTCTGCAACAATCATGACCTGGAATTATCAGTTTTTATAACCCGGCGGTTCTTGGCAATGATAAACCGGCAAGTTCTACATCTTCAAACAGGCTGAATATCAGATGAGTATTTCAAGACCAATATTTCTTAAGCCGGCGCTTTGGAAGCCGACTCAAGCGGATTATTCTTCACAATATTTTTATATGAGAAAACAACATCAGCAATTTAAAGTATGAAGCTGGTTATTGACCCGGATTTTCTAGAAGGAGGAAATGACAAGGACTTAAGGACGATCAGGTGCCGGTCTACAAGAATTCTTAACCCGGAGCACAACCTGTCAAATTTGTTCAGTGTTTACTTTAAAGCATAAGTTTACCATGGATAAATCCAAGCTAAACTTGGGGGCTAATGTCGGGATATGCCCATGGTGTAAACCGCGGAAGGATAAACCGCCGGACTTGGCGATTCACCGCGGGCCGCATGACCGGATGATTCTGACTTATTGATAATCCGGCGGATGGGACAGACGGATGACAAGGCCCAAGGCCCAGAAGGCCGGTTCACGTTTAATGGTGGGCCGGTTTATGAGGAAAGCGTAAGGACTATTCTCCTATAAAGGAAGCAAGACTAGGACTCCACTTGCAATAGAATAATCCTAATCCAACTAGGACTAGTCATGTAAACCGCCCCTTCAACATATATAAGGAGGGGCAGGGCTCCCCAAAGAGGGACAAGTTAGAAGCAATATTCTCTAGGGCTAGACACAATTAGAGGAGAGCCGGTTTACGGCGACTCCCTCGTGATGATAATGAGACCTAGCCTCAAACAGCATGTAGGGTTTTTACCGGATGATGTTTCCCGGGGCCCGAAGCTGTCTAAACCCTTGTCTTGCGTGTTGATCCGCCCTGCGTCTCTCGTCCCGCTCAACCCCTCTCAAGCTACCACATAGGTGCGTTGGCCTCGCGACTAAGTCCTGACGCTAAGGACATCTGCCGTGACAATTCCACGACACTCGGGGTAGATCTTCACGAAGTAGGCGATCTCCTTGCCCTTACAAACTTCTTGGTTCAACTCCACATCTTGACGGAGGCTCCCAAGCGACACCTAACCAATCTAGGAGGCACCACCCTCCAAAAGGTAATAGATGGTGTTGGTGATGATGAACTCCTTGCTCTTGTGCTTCAAATGATAATCTCCCCAACACTCAACTCTCCTCACTGATTTGGCTGTGGTGGAAGAAGGGATTGAGTGGAAAGCAACTTGGGAAGACTAGAAATCAAGTTTCATATGGTGGGAGTGAAGCAACTTGATCTCAACACAAGGGTAGGTAGTTTTCTTCTCAGAAATGTAAGGTAGGAGTGGTAGTTCTTTCTGATGGCTCTCTCCACGAATGAAGAGGAGGTGGAGGGGTATTTATAGCCTCCACACAAAATCCAACCGTTACACACATTTGACCAATCTCGGTCGGACCGAAGTTGACAACTCGGTGAGACCGAAAGTTCAAATCTTGTGAGCGTTGGGATTTTCGTGGGACCGAAAATACAATCTCGGTTAGTCCGATTCTTCCAAAGACTAGGGTTTGCCATTCTCGGTGGGACCGACTTTCTCATCTCGGTGACACCGATTTGAGTCTGAAGGTTCTGAAGGTTGGCAACACTAGTTTCGTAAGACCGAGTTTGGAATCGGAAAATCCGAAATTTCTAGGGTTTGGGTATATGGCTGAGGTGGTTCATCTCGTGTGACTGAGTTTATGGAATCGGTGGGACCGAGATTACTTATGAGTATATGTTGGAATGAAAGATTGCCGATAGTTTGAGAGATAAATCACTAAGCACTTTGAGCAACCAGATCATCATCATAACCTCATCCCTTTTAATAGTATTGGCTTTCCTATGGACTCAATGTGATCTTGGATCACTAAACCAAAAATGGAGTCTTGAGCTTTTGCCAATGTTTTCCTTAGCATCCTAGGGGTCCACCTTTCCATCCTTTTGCCATGCCGAGTGATTGACTTTCCTGAAACATACTTGATAAAAGCATTAGTCCAACCACAAAGTATGTTGTCATTAATTACCAAAACCACCTGGGAGCAAATGTGCTTTCAATCTCCCCTTTTGGTAATTGATGGCAACACACAAAATAAGATATCAAAGCTTATCAAGGAAAGACAGGATTATCATTAAAGCTTTGACAAACATGTAGTACAGGCTCCCCTACAAGTGTGCAAGCTTTTCATAGATTATGGTTTTGGACTACCACAAGCACACATGAGAGAAAAGCAAGATGTGCTACATGCAGCTTGGCTACATGCATCGAGCAGATGAGGATAAGTGAGTGATGATGCATATGGGCATGGTGATTTCTTGCAAACAAGTATTCACAAGCAAGTTACCATCATGCACATTCGCAAGATGCATATACTTACCTTGAAGTTCCTTGGCATTGTACCAAGAAATAAGCTTGGGAAAACAAGGTTAGATAACACAAGAGTAGTTCTTCAACCAATAGCAAGAACATCAAGAGTACCAAGCCAGGATGACATGTATA
>JAHHZJ010002417.1:0-53563 GCA_021437245.1 Aegilops speltoides
AAGTCAAGCATCACCCTACATGCAATTCTAGAGTATAGGCAGCGGAAAGTAAATTGCACATGTAGTAAAGAGAGGTGGAAGAGCAAGCGCAATTTTGGAGCGCGGTGATTTTTCTCGTGGTTCCGATAGGTGGTGCTATCGTACTTCACGTTGATGGAACTTCAACCCACGGAGGTAGCAGCTGCGAGAGTCCACGGAGGCTCCACCCACGAAGGGTCCACGAAGAAGCAACCTTGTCTATTCCATCATGGCCTCACCCACGAGAGGCTAGCCTTACTCGGGGTAGATCTTCACAGTAGGCGATCTCCTTGCCCTTACAAACTTCTTGGTTCAACTCCACATCTCGATGGCGGAGGCTCCCAGCGACACCTAACCAATCTAGGAGGCACCACCCTCCAAAAGGTAATAGATGTTGTAGATGATGATGAACTCCTTGCTCTTGTGCTTCAAATGATAATCTCCCCAACACTCAACTCTCCTCCTTGATTTGGCTGTGGTGGAAGAAAGGATTGAGTGGAAAGCAACTTGGGAAGGCTAGAGATCAAGCTTCATATGGTGGGAGTGGAGCAACAGTCTCAACACAAGGGTAGGTAGTTCTCTTCTCGAGAAATGTAAGGTAGGAGTGGTAGTTCTTTCGATGGCTCTCTCCACGAATGAAGAGGGGTGGAGGGGTATAAATAGCCTCCACAAAATCCAACCGTTACACACATTTGAGCAATCTCGGTGGGACGAAGTTGACAACTCGGTGAGACCGATAGTTCAAATAATGTGAGCGTTGGGATTTTCAGTGGGACGAAAATACAATCTCGGTGAGTCCGATTCGTGCAATGACAAGAGCATGCCGGTTTCGGTGGGACCGACTTCATCATCTCGGTGACACCGATTTGATGACGAAGGATTCTGAAGCTTGGCAACTCATGTTTCGGTGAGACCGAGTTAGAATCGGAAAATCCGAGTTAGCTAGGGTTTGGCTTATGGCTGAGGTGGTTCATCTCGGTGTGGTGAGTTTGGAATATCGGTGGGACGAGACTACTTATGAGTGTATATGGCGGTGAAAGTTGCGATAGTTTAGGAGATGTATCACTAAGCACTTGAGCAGACGGATCATCATCATAACCTCATCCCCTTTTAATAGTATTGGCTTTTCCTATGGACTCAATGTGATCTTGGATCACTAAACCAAAAATGGAGTCTTGAGCTTTTGCCAATGCTTGCCTTAGCATTTTGAGGGTCCACTTCTTGAGTCCTTGCCATACCCATATCCTTGAACTCTGAAATGATTCTCAAGTAACTATTAGTTCAATGATATATATGTTGTTATTAATTACCAAAACCACCGGGGATTAGTTGCACTTTCAATCTCCCTTGTTGATGCAGTTGGCGAGGCTCCTTGATAATTGATGACAACATATAGATCAAAACCGACAAAGGATATAATCAATGAATAATATAAATAAGCTTTGAGAAGTATGTGATAAGCAAGAGCTCCCCTAAATTTGTGCATTATTTAAGATTTGCGTTTGAATGCAAATGCACAATCGATTAGGATCATGGGTCACTCTTCCATGTCACATACATCTTGGTGGGCGCACAAAATGATAAGAATGAACAGCATGCACCCAATCACCAAGACATGAGTAAATGGTCATACGAGATAGGAATGGCATATGATAAGCATTAAGCACACATTAAAGCATAATGCGACCAAGCACTCATTAAGGTAGAATCAAGCGGAGTATCAAACACGCTGAATGTCTCGAAAACCAAAAGCGTATCTCAAAGAAACATAAAAGAAGCGAAAGAGCAAAAGCGCCAACAACAACACTCTCTCTCGAAGTCCTATGATCTATAAAATTTCTCCCCTTTGGCAACAAGTTACCAAAAGTTCGAAAAAGCATAGAGCTAAGCGTCACTTGTGGACTCTGCTGGCGGCTCCGTGCAGGTTGATGTCGAGTGGATATGACCGCATCGTGAAGACTTCAGTGATGTCTGTCTTTGGAGGAGTGGTCCTTTGGAGCTGGAGCTGGGTAGACAGCTTCTTTGGAACTGTGGGAGGTCTTTGAAGCTGTAGTCACAGTGTCGAACCTTTGGAATAGCGGTGATCGGGGTCCTTTGGGAACCGGAGCGATCTGTTCTGGCGAGAATCTGGACTAAGTCATCCTGCAACTCACGCATAAGCTCTTCCTTCTCTGCTTTGCTTCCTCAATGTCTGCCTCGAGCTTGTTGGCGGTCACTTGTACTTGATCGACTTCACGTCCAGGCGTGGATCTTGTCCTCAACAATCCTCTCTAAGCTCTCTGGACTGTTCAATGTTGGCGAGCATTGTTCAATCCTTTGAGTAGCTTCAGAATTTGCTCTCCGAAACTCTTTGGTTTAGCTGCTGCTCTCTCTTGCTTCCTTATCGACTTTGGCTTTCTTAGCAACCGATCTTGGCTTGACCTTCAGCAGATGTCGGATCCTCCTCATTCATCACAACAACATTGTCTTCATGCTCATGCTGCAGCGGTAAATGTTCTCTATCCAACAAGAATGTGCCCGTGCCAAACTTGGCATTGATAAGCATCTGAATCTGCGGGGCAAATCCACATGACCTTTTACGGTCAATTGCAGTCCTCTTAATGGTCTCTACCATCAAGTCCATCACCTTGAAAGGTGCTCTCTCATCAAGTATGTGCAGCATGTTGATAGAGTATCCTCGATCATCGATCATCTCCAGTTGGGCATCAAGGTATGCCTCAAAATGGTATTAGTGGTAGGTAAGCCTGCTGGAGATGATAGAAGTGAGCCGAGCTTCCATTCCCAAATCCTTCTTTGGAATCTCTTTGTACATATTCTTCATGGATTCATGATTCTTCTTTGGAATCCCATATACATCAATATCATCTTCTCGTTGCCTTTGGAGCATTCAAATTTCTACCCATTCTTCAACGGAAGAAGAAAATCTTTGACCTTCACTCATCACATAATCTTTCCATCGAGGGTAGAAGTGAGCTGTGGCATAGAATTGCATTATCATCTCATCGTTCCAATGGTCAATTTCGACCTACAAAATCTGCAACACCACATGCGGTGAAACTTTCATGCACATGTGGAAAGAAATCTCTGTGCTCTTCGCTGTCAATGTACTTCGGTCAACATATCGGGTATCTGCGACTATGGGCTTCTTGTCCATCAGCGCGGTCTCATAGAAGTCTGCTGCTCTCGGTGTGAAATCTGGGATCTCTGCAGTTCTTCTCCTCACGGCATATGGGTGATTTGTCTCCATAGCACAGAGACCTCTATCTTTCCTTGCCTTCATATCCTCGGCTTGAGGATGAGCATCATATGGAGTGGCGAGTTTTGGGCGAGTTTTCAGCCAAAGCTGGTCCTTCATCGTCGACTCATTGGTGGCACATCATCCTTGTTCTTTTGAGGGCTGGAATGTTTACAGCGGTCTTCTTGGGCTTGGCGGCGGCTTTCTTTGGAGCTGCCTTAGCTGGAGCAATTTCTTGGGCTTTGATGTGGCTCGGCCTTAATGGCATCACCATGAGCTTGACCACGAGGAGTAGGCTGGGGTGCTTCCTCTTCCTCATCCTTCTTCTTTGCATCATGCACAATCCTCTTTCTCTTGGTGGTTTCTTCACTTTGCTTGATTGCCTCTCCCAAATTCAGCTTCTTAGCAGAGTTGTTGCTTGACTTTCTTTGGTGCCCTTCTTAGATTGTTGACCTTGTTGCTCTTTGGCAACAACCTTCCTTTAGGCTTTGAGGTCACCTCTTCCTCAACGACAAAATCTGAATCCTCATCATCTGTATTCCTCTTCTTTCTAGCTCTGGTGGCTGCGGGGAGGCATGCCACTTGGTGTACTCCTCTCACCATCATCGGATGAGCTACTAGGATCGGGACTAGTGCACTGCGTCTGGAATATACGCAATGGGTGTCTCGACCTGTTACATTATCCTTTGGCATCGACATGGTGACAACACTGTGAATAGATAAGGTGTGGCAGAGAAGAAGAGTCATCACAAAATCAGAAGTTTTGCAAAAAAATGAGTTCAAATTCTAGTATTAAGTTTTCACGAGAAGACATTTGGTCGGGCTGAGTTTAAGGTTGGGTGAATCCGAAGTGTTAAAAGCAGGAGCTTGTCACACCACTTTCGGTTTGACGAAGTGGGTTTGATCTGCCGAAAACACTAGGGTTTCACAGAATCTTCATTTCGGTCACACCGATTTTGCACAACTTCGGTTGGACGAAGGTGCGATTGCAATAGCCATAGGCCAAATTGGTCATACCGAAACTATAAAATCGGTCTCACCGAGATGTGTTCATGAAACCTAACCTAAAACTTTTACTCGAATCTAGTTCAAGCGAACTAATCTGGTGTCTGGGGAGGATTTCAATCGTGGCAAGATACTAGGCAATCAAGCGTGCATTGAATCGGAGATGGGAGCACGAGTGGGATCAAAACTCACCCTAACTTGGTGAGTTTTTCTCTGGCAACAGCAGCGGAGGAGATAACCCGTTAGCGGCGGAGAACTCGGCGGCGCCTGAGCGGCAATGGCGGCGATCCGGAGACCAAAGCGGCGGCAAAGGGGTGTAAAGGCGAAAGCGTTTGAAGGAGGAATCAGCGCGGCCCTCGGAATATATACCCCCATTTGTCGGTGGGACCGAGTTGTAAACTTCGGTGGCACGAGATGGATAAGCTGCTAAGCGATTATGCACTCTGATCACGCCGAAAATCACAACTTCGGTTTCACGAGATGAAAACCTAGATCAGTCTAAATGCTTTCGGTTCGACCGAGTTTGAGTGAGTTAGTCGACCGAAATCAATTAGAAGGTTTTGGAAGTTAGCCCTTGGCGGATCGGTGGCTCAAGTGCTCCTCACGGAGGGTCGAAAATGACTTGTTCAAAATTTGTGATGTAAACATGAATAGAATTTGAGACAAGATAGCATAGATAGCTAGGGGAGGTACTTAGGCATTCTTGTCCGTCCATTTGGTCAGAAAACTCAAAAGCGACCAAAACAACAAATGGATGTCCTCGAATGGATAAAATCATGCATCAACATGCTCACACAATAAGATAACAAATGAAATATGTGTCAAACATGCACAACCAAAACTCTAGCAACTAACACACAATTTATGCGATGACTAGGTCATCTTTATATGATATATTGACTTAGGAGCCAAATGAGAACATTTGATCATAGGTCATACTCATCGTTTAAGCACAAGTGGGGTTACCACTTTTACATAAAACATTGATGTGTTCACATCATTTGAAGATGCTTTAGCTCAATTTTTAAACAAAGCTCCCCTAGATGTGAGAACCCTTTTAAAGGGTCAAACTAACCTTGGGTTGTCGTAGAAGACTTCATGTAGATGTTGAAGATGTGGATGCTCAATGTTGATGGAGATCATCAAGAGTTGGGAGCTATCCTTTGGTTTCAATACCTACATGGGTTAGTCCCACAAGGAACAAACAAGGATATCCATGGACATAGATTGAAGTTCACAATAGATGATGTCCATGAAAGCAATGATTACCTTGTCCCTTGACTTACCAACAAGAGGGTTTGTGACTCCATGAACTAGTGCCGCGATGTGGAAGTTGATTGCACAAGTTTTTGCCAAAATGAATGTGAGTGAATTATGTTGGCGGAGTCACCCTCAAGAACTTTCTAGTTCTTCTTCTTGGGATCCACATCATCTTGATGGGAATCCTTGGGGTTGTAGTTGAGCTTGATGAAGTAGAACTTGGCGTTTCCTTGGGCCCTGAAAGTGCAACTAATCCCGGTGGTTTTGGTAATTAATAACAACATATATATCATTGAACTAATAGTTTCTTGAGAACATTTGAGAAAGTTCATTGATATGGGTATGGCAATGATTGAAGATGTGGACCCTCAAAATGCTAAGGAAAACATTGGCAAAAGCTCAAGACTCCATTTTTGGTTTAGTGATCCAAGATCACATTGAGTCTATAGGAAAGCCAATACTATTAAAGGGATGAGGTTATGTCAATGATCTGGTTGCTCAAAGTGCTTAGTGATATATCTCCCAAACCATCAGCAATCTTTCATTCAACATACACTCATAAGTAATCTCGGTCCCACCGATTTCCTAAACTTCAGTCACACGAGATGAACCACCTCAGCCACAAAGCCAAACCCTAGTAATTTGGATTTTCGATTCCAAACTCGGTCTCACGAAACTAGTGTTGCCAAGCTTACGCAACCTTCGACATCAAATCGGTGTCACGAGATGATAAAGTCGGTCCCACGAGATTGGCAAACCCTAGTCTTTGGAAGAATCGGACTCACGAGATTGTATTTTGGTTCCACGAAAATCCCAACGTTCACAAGATTTGAACTTTCGGTCTCACCGAGTTGTCAACGGTCGACCGAGATTGGTCAAATGTGTGTAGCAGTTGGATTTTATGTGGAGGCTATAAATACCCTCCACCTCCTCTTCATTCGTGGGAGAGCCATCGAGAAAGAACTACCACTCCTACCTTACATTTAGAGAAAACTACCTACCCTTGTGTTGAGATCAAGTTGCTCCCTCCCACCATATGAAACTTGATTTCTAGCCTTCCCAAGTTGCTTTCCACTCAATCCTTTCTTCCACCACAGCCAAATCGGTGAGGAGAGTTGAGTGTTGGGGAGATTATCATTTGAAGCACAAGAGCAAGGAGTTCATCATCATCAACACCATCTATTACCTTTTGGAGGTGGTGCCTCCTAGATTAGTTAGGTGTGGCTTGGGAGCCTCCGTCGAGATGTGGAGTTGAACCAAGAAGTTTGTAAGGGCAAGGAGATCGCCTACTTCATGAAGATCTACCCAGTAAGGCTAGTCCTCCGTGGGCGTATGCCATGATGGCATAGACAAGGTTGCTTCTTCGTGGACCCTTAGTGGGTGGAGCCCTCCGTGGACTCTCATGGCCGTTACCCTCCGTGGGTTGAAGTCTCCATCAGCGTGGATTGGCGATAGCACCACCTATCGGAACCACGAGAAAAATCTCCGTGTCTCCAAATTGCGTTTGCTCTTCTCCACCTCTCTTTACTACATGTGCAATTTACTTTCCGCTGCCAATACTCTAGAATTGCATGTGTAGGGTGATACTTGACTTGATCATCATCTTGAAATCTGCCAAAACTTGTCTTAATCAAAGGCTGAATTTTATATTGTCAAGTAGTCTAATCACCCCCCTCTAGACATACTTTCGATCCTACAAGTGGTATCGAGCTTTGGTCTCCATTGTATTGGTTTCCATTGCATTGGACTCCATAAGCTTGGTTTCACAACCTAGGAGAGTATGGCGTCTAGTGAGGTAATTTTCGTAGAGGTCCTTACTTTGATGGTTCAAACTTTGCTAGTTGGAAGCATAAAATGAAAATGCATATTCTTGGACATAACCACGCATGGGGCATTATTTGTGTTGGCTTGCAAGGTGAATTCTTGAGGAAGGAAAAGTTCGGATCGTGAAGCTACTGCGGATGAATTGCGGATGTTGCAAAACAATGCTCAAGCTTGTGACATTCTCTTCAATGCTTTGTGTCGAGGAGTTCAACAAAATCAGCCGTCTTGAGAATGCAAAGAGATTTGGGATACTTTGGTGAAATGCACGAAGGTACCGAGTCCGTGAAGGAATCAAAGCTAGATGTTCTTCAAGGTCGACTTGACAAGTTCAAGATGAAGGAAGGTGAAGAATTAGCTGAAATGTACTCTAGGCTTGCTCTCATCACAAATGAGATTGCCGGCTTAGGAAGCGAAGAAATGACCGACCGATTCATCATCAAGAAGATTCTCGAGCTTTGGATGGAAAGTATGACACCGTGTGCACTTTGATCCAAATGATGCCAAACTACAAGAATCTCAAGCCTACGAAGTCATTGGAAGAATTGTTGCTCATGAGATGACACTTAAAGATAAGGAAGAGCTTCACAACAAGTCAAGTGGTGCTTACAAAGCTACAAGTGATGCTCCCACAACCTCAAGTGACAAGCTAGTTTCAATGAAGAGATAAGCCTAATGGTGAAGAACTTCAACAAATTCTACAAGAGTAGAAGCAAGGAAAGAAGCTCAAAGTCTAGATCATATGATGAAAAGAGATCTTCTAGTCGTGATCGAAAATGCTACAATTGTGGAAGACCGGACACTACTCAAATGAGTGTTCGGCTCCCCACAAGAAGAAGAATCTCCAAGAAGAAGAAGCTCAGAGAAGAGTCACCTCGGAAAGAGAAGGAGTAGAGATGATCGTTATGAGCGAAGATCCTCTCGGAGAAGCAAGGATTAGGAGAGGAAAGACAAGTCATCAAGGAGCTACACAAGAAGAAAACATCAAGCTCATGTAGGTGAATGGGTCTCGGCTCCGACTCAGACAATCACTCGAAAGAAGCTATCACTCCAACTCGAATCAGTCAAGATGAAGGTGTTGCGGTCTTGCTCTCGTATCCTCCAACTCCAACTCCTATGACTTATTTGATTCACCAAATGAGGGAATTGGAAGATGCTTCATGGCTAAAGGCCCCAAGGTATCACACCACAATTCATTGACTTTGATAGTGATGAGGATGACTTGCTTGGTGAAGATGAGCTTTTACATGACAAATCTAGTGAGCCTAGTAATGATGAACATGCTAGTAGTCTTTATAGTCGAGAAGAGTCGAATGACAATGCTATGAAGGAGATTGAGCGTTTAACTAAAGAACTAAACACTCTTAAGTTAGCTCATGAAACAACTCAAGAAGATCATAAAGAGCTCCTAAGATCTCATGAGAAGCTACGCTTGAGAAGCTCAATCTAGAGCAAGAACATGAGTTTCTAAAAGCTATCAATGGCGATCTTGAAGAAGAGTTCTTCATATCTTGCCAAGCGACTTCTCTTGTCTAATTTCTTGCCACCTATTAAAACTAAGCATGACAAGCATAAGAAAAATTCTTCATCTAGTAGTAACAATAACCATGCTAAATCAATATTGTTGCTTCTAGTAGTTCTCTTGATTCCACTAACAATGTTTCAAGCCAAGTTACACTTGAGCAAGAAAATAGTTTATTGAAAGGGATTATAGAAAGGTGTCTACAAGAGCCTTGCGGAAGCAAGAACTTTGAGAAATTGTTACTTAAGCAAGGAAGGCACGGAAGAATCAAGGAATTGGTTTTGGCGAAAGTTCAACGCCGAGGGTGTTGAATGGGAAGAAGGTCAATATCCTCCAAAGTTTGTTTCTCAAAAGGGAAGTATGATCCTACTTCTTCCAATGTGGAACAAGCTCAAGATGACCTTCCACCACAAGACCACAAGCTAAAAGGCAAGGACAAGCTTCAAGAGGAGATTGATGCATTTATTGAAGCACCTAAAGCCATGGTCAAGTGGGTTCCCAAGGAAGCGTCAAGTTCTACTTCGTCAAGCTCAACTACTACCCCAAGGATTCCCATCAAGATGATGTGGATCGAAGAAGAAGAACTAGAGAGTTCTTGAGGTGACTCCGCCAACATACTTCACTCACATTCATTTTGGCAAGAACTTGTGCAATCAACTTCCACATCTTGCACTAGTTCATGGAGTCACAAACCCTCTTGTTGGTAAGTCAAGGGACAAGGTAATCATTGCTTTCATGGACATCATCTATTGTGTACTTCAATCTATGTCCATGGATATCCTTGTTTGTTCCTTGTGGGACTAACCCATGTAGGTATTGAAAGTGCCCGAATCAAAGGATTGCTCCCAACTCTTGATGATCTTCATCAACATTGAGCATCCACATCTTCAACATCTACATGAAGTCTTCTCGACAACCCAAGGTTAGTTTGACCCTTTAAAGGGTTCTCACATCAAGGGGAGCTTTGCTCTAAAGAATTGAGCTAAAGCATCTTCAAATGATGTGAACACATTAATGCTTTATGTAAAAGTGGTAACCCCACTTGTGCTTAAGCGATGAGTATGACCTATGATCAAATGTTCTCATTTGACTCCTAAATCAATATACTCATATATAGATGACCTAGTCATCGACAAATTGTGTGATAGTAGCTAGAGTTTTGATTGTGCATGTTTGACACATATTTCATTTGCTATCTTATTGTGTGAGCATGTTGGATGCATAATTTTATCCATTCGAGGACATCCATTTGTTGCTTTGGTCTTTTGGATTTTTTTTTGACCAAATGGATGGACAAGAATGCCTAAGTTCCTCCTAGCTATCTATGCTTTCTTGTCTCAAATTCTATTCATGCTTATATCACAAACTTTGATCAAGTCATTTTCGGACCCACCGGTGAGGAGCACTCGGAGCCACCGATCCGTCAAGACTAAACTTCCAAAACCTTCTAAGTATTTTCGGTCAGACCAACCCCTCAAACTCGGACGGACCGAAAGCACTTGGATTGATCTAGAGTTTTCACCTCGGTGAAACCGAGTTGTATTTCGGCGTGACGAAGTGTGTAGCTTGCCTGCGATTATCCATCTCGGTGCCACGAGTTTACAACTCGGTCCCACCGGCAACTAAAGGGTATATATATACGAGGGCAGCGTTGATTCCTTCTTCAAAGCGTCTCGCCCCAAACCCTTTCTTTGCCGTCGCCGTGGTCTCCGGATCGTCTCCGTAAATCGCTTTGTGCGCCCTCGCCGCCGTCTCCGTCGCCGTCAGCGGACAATCTCTCGCGCCGTTGCGCCGTGAGAGAACTCCACCAAGTTAGGGTGAGTTTGATCCTCTCGTGCTTCAATCTCGATTCTATGCGATTGGTTTGCCTAGTTTCTTGCCACGTTTGAGATCTTCCTATCAGCAGATTAGTTCTTAGAGCGAAATTGAGTAAAAGTTTTAGGGTTAGGTTTCCGCGAACACATCTCGGTGTGACCGATTCTACATTCTCGGTATGACCGATTTGGCCTCTAGCCATTGCCTTTGCACTTTTCGGTCCAACGAGTTGTGCAAATCGGTGCGACGAAATGATTTAGTGAAACCCTAGTGTTTTCGGCGGGACGAAACCCATTTCGGTCAACCGAAAGTGGTGTGAATGTACATTAGAACACTTGGATTCACGAATTTTAGACTCGATGCGGCGAAATGCATTACGTGAAAACCTAAAACTGAAATTTGAACTCATTTTTTGCAAAATCTTACGCAGTTTGTGATAACTCTTCTTCTCTGCCTATACCTAATCTATTCACGGGTTGTCGGCCATATCGGATGCGGTGACAGCGAACAGTCTGAATCACCAATTGCTGAGATTCGAGGCGGGCACTAGTCACGAGGCCAGCAGCTTTTAGGATGATGGTGAGAGGAGCACACCAAGTGGTTTGCCTCCTGCTGCCACGGGGCGAGAAGAAGAAGAATTCGATGAAGAAGATTACGATTTCATTCTTGAGGAAGAGATCTCCTATAAGCCAAGAGGAAAGTTGTTGCCAAAAGAGCATCAAGGCGACAAACCAAGAAAGGCACCGATAAAGTGAAGAAATCCACTTGTTGCCAAGAAGCTAAGTATGGAAGAAGTAGAAACCTCGAGCAAGGTGAAGAAAACTTCCAAGAGGAAGAGGATTGTACATGATGAAGCAGCAGATGATGATGAGGATGAGGAAGTTCCACAGCCTCCTCCTCAGAAGACTAAGTTCATGGGCGATGCCATCAGGGCAGGAGCACCTTCAAAGTCTAAGCCATCTGCTCCAGTCAAGGCAGCTCAAGCAAAGCCTGCTGCCAAGCCCAAGAAAACTGTCAGAAACATTCATGCTTCAGAGAAGAAGAAAGACAATGTGCCACCAGCTGAGTCAAATGATGAGGCACCTGTATTGCTGAAACTTCGTCAGAGATTGCCAATTCACAATGATGCTCATCCTCGAGCTGAAAACATGAAGGAAAGAAAGGATAGAGGTCTCAGGCTATGGAGACAAGCTGATCCATATCTTTGTGAGGAGAAGGACTGCTTTGTTGACCCAAGGTTCCACACGAGAGAGCAGCAGGATTTCTATGAGGCTGTGCTTATGGACAAAAGCCCATTATTGCGGATACTCGCTATGTTGGTGGGCATACATTGATAGTGAAAACCACGAGACTTCTTTCCACATGTGCATGAGAGCTTTCTTGCATGTGGTGTTGCTGATTTCGTTGGTCGAAGTGACGTGATTGGAATGATGAGATGATCATGCAATTCTATGCCTGACTCATTTCTATCGGATGGAAGGATTGTATGGATGGTGAAGGTCAAGATTCTCTTCAATTTGTTGAAGAATGGGCAGCCTTCTGAATGCTCCGGTCTTGAGAGAGATGATGATGTTGATGTCTATGGTATTCCCAAGAAGAACCATGAGTCTATGAAATATGTACAATGAGGTACCAGCTAAGGATGTGGAAATCTGGGCTCGGCTCGGTGTATCATCTCGAGCAGTCTCCTACCACAAACACAATTACGAGGCATACCTTGATGCCCAAATGCGGAGATCATCGCATGATAAGAGGCTATTCTATCAACATGCTGCATATACTAGATCGAAGGCACCTTTCAAGGTGATGGACACGATAGTTGAGACTATCAAGAGGGCTGCGGCGAGACGGAAGAGGTCATGTGGATTTGCCCGCACATTGGATGCTTATCAATGCCAAGTTTGTACGGGCACCTACTTGTTGGATAGACCACACTTGCCCTTTGCTTTGAGCATGAGGACAATGAAGTTGTGATGGATGAGGATGATCCACGTCTGTTGAAGGTCAAGCAAAGTCTGAAGCTGCCAAACAAGCCAAAGCTGAGAAGAAGCGGCGGCGGCAAGCAAAACCAAGAGTGTTGGAGAACAGCTCCTTGAAGCTACCGGAGGATTGAACAATGCAGCGGCATTATGCGATCTCGGAGAGTCTTGAGAGGATTGTTGAAGACAAGATCCATGCTCTGGATGTGAAGGTGTTGAAGTGCAAGTCCTTGTCAACAAGCTTGAGGCGAGATATAGAGGAAGCAAAGAGGGAGAAGGAAGAGCTCATCGTGAGATGCAAGATGACCTAGTCGGGATGATTATGAACAGCACTGCTCGGTTCCTACAAGACCCGATCGATTGCTATTCGATGGTGAGACACGGGGCTACAACATCGGCACCTCCCAGCTCCATTAGTTCCAGCTCCGGCTCCGTGACCCTCCTCCGGCTCCACGGACATCGGTGAAGCCTTTGCGGATGCAGCTATCTCAACTCCATCAACCGGATAGGAGCCGCCCGTGAGTCCCTAGTGACGTTTAGCTCTATGCCTTTTGAACTTTTGGTAACTTGTTGCCAAGGGGAAAAGTGTATAGATCATAGGACTTGAGAGAGAGAGTGCTCGCTTTTGCTCTTCGTTTCATTTGCGGTCTTTTGAGATACTTTTGAGATTTTTGAGACATTCCGTGTGTTTGATACTCGTTTGCTCTACTTTGATGAGTGCTTGGTAGTACTATGCCTTAATGAGTGCTTACTATGCCTTAATGTGCTTAATGCTTATCATATGCTATTCATATCTTGTATGACCATTTACTCATGTCTTGGTGATTGGGTGCATGCTATTCATTCTTATCATTTTGTGCGCTCCACCAAGATGTATGTGACATGGAAGAGTGACCCATGATCCTAATCGATTGTGCATTTGCATTCAAGCATAAATCTTAAATAATGCACAAATTTAGGGGAGCTCTTGCTTATCACATACTTCTCAAAGCGACGATATTATTCATTGATTATATCATTTGTGAAGCTTTGATCTATATGTTGTCATCAATTACCAAAGGGGAGATTGAAAGTGCAACTAATCCCGGGTGGTTTTGGTAATTAATAACAACATATATATCATTGAACTAATAGTTTCTTGAGAACATTTGAGAAAGTTCGATTGATATGGGTATGGCAATGGTGAAGATGTGGACCCCTCAAAATGCTAAGGAAAACATTGGCAAAAGCTCAAGACTCCATTTTTGGTTTAGTGATCCAAGATCACATTGAGTCTATAGGAAAGCCAATACTATTAAAAGGGGATGAGGTTATGTTAATGATCTGGTTGCTCAAAGTGCTTAGTGATATATCTCCCAAACCATCAGCAATCTTTCATTCCAACATACACTCATAAGTAATCTCGGTCCCACCGATTTCCTAAACTCAGTCACACCGAGATGAACCACCTCAGCCACAAAGCCAAACCCTAGTAATTTGGATTTTCCGATTCCAAACTCGGTCTCACGAAACTAGTGTTGCCAAGCTTACGTAACCTTACGACATCAAATCGGTGTCACGAGATGATAAAGTCGGTCCCACCGAGATTGGCAAACCCTAGTCTTTGGAAGAATCGGACTCACAGAGATTGTATTTTCGGTCCCACCAAAAATCCCAACGTTCACAAGATTTGAACTTTCGGTCTCACGAGTTGTCAACCGGTCGACCGAGATTGGTCAAATGTGTGTAGCAGTTGGATTTTAATGTGGAGGCTATAAATACCCTCCACCTCCTCTTCATTAGTGGAGAGAGCCATCGAAAGAACTACCACTCCTACCTTACATTTACGAGAAGAAAACTACCTACCCTTGTGTTGAGATCAAGTTGCTCCCTCCCACCATATGAAACTTGATTTCTAGCCTTCCCAAGTTGCTTTCCACTCAATCCTTTCTTCCACCACAGCCAAATCGGTGAGGAGAGTTGAGTGTTGGGGAGATTATCATTTGAAGCACAAGAGCAAGGAGTTCATCATCATCAACACCATCTATTACCTTTTGGAGGTGGTGCCTCCTAGATTAGTTAGGTGTCGCTTGGGAGCCTCCGTCGAGATGTGGAGTTGAACCAAGAAGTTTGTAAGGGCAAGGAGATCGCCTACTTCGTGAAGATCTACGAGTAAGGCTAGTCCTCCGTGGGCGTATGCCATGATGGCATAGACAAGGTTGCTTCTTCGTGGACCCTTAGTGGGTGGAGCCCTCCGTGGACTCTCTTGGCCGTTACCCTCAGGTGGGTTGAAGTCTCCATCAGCGTGGATTGGCGATAGCACCACCTACTCGGAACCACGAGAAAAATCTCCGTGTCTCCAAATTGCGTTTGCTCTTCTCCACCTCTCTTTACTACATGTGCAATTTACTTTCCGCTGCCAATACTCTAGAATTGCATGTGTAGGGTGATACTTGACTTGATCATCATCTTGAAATCTGCCAAAACTTGTCTTAATCAAAGGCTGAATTTTATATTGTCAAGTAGTCTAATCACCCCCCTCTAGACATACTTCGATCTTATTTGTAGTCGGAGTTGGAGTGATAGCTTCCTTGGATTGATTGTGGTCGGGCAGGAGACCCATTCACCTACATGAGCTTGATGTTTTCTTCTTGTGTAGCTCCTTGATGACTTGTCTTTCCTCTCGAATCCTTGCTTCTCGAGAGGTCTTCGTTCATAACGATCATCTCTGCTCCTTCTCTCTTTCGAGGTGACTCATCTCTTGAGCTTCTTCTTCTTGGAATTCTTCTCTTCTCTTGTGGGGAGCCGTACACTCATTTGAGTAGTGTCAGGTCTTCCACAATTTTAGCGATTCGATCACGACTAGAAGATCTCTTTTCATCATATGATCTTGACTTTGAGCTTCTCTCTTTGCCTCTATTCTTGTAGAATTTGTTGAAGTTCTTGACCATTAGGCTTATCTCTTCATTGGAAACTAACTTGTCACTTGAGGTTGTGGGAGCATCACTTGTAGCTTTGTAAGCACCACTTGACTTGTTGTGAAGCTCTTCCTTATCCTTAAGTGTCATCTCATGAGCAACAATTCTTCCAATGACTTGGTTGGCTTGAGATTCTTGTAGTTTGGCATCATTTGGATCAAAGTGCACGGTGTCATACTTTCCATCCAAAGCTCACGAGAATCTTCTTGATGATGAATCGGTCGGTCATTTCTTAAGCTTCCTAAGCGGCAATCTCATTTGTGATGAGAGCAAGCCTAGAGTACATTTCAGCGACTCCTTCACCATCCTTCATCTTGAACTTGTCAAGTTGACCTTGAAGAATATCTAGCTTTGATTCCTTCACGGACTCGGTACCTTCGTGCATTTCAACCAAAGTATCCCAAATCTCTTTTGCATTCTCAAGGCGGCTGATTTTGTTGAACTCCTCGGGACACAAGGCATTGAAGAGAATGTCACAAGCTTGAGCATTGTTTTGCAAAATCCATAATTCTTCCGTTGTAAGCCGCGATCCGGAACTTTTCCTTCCTCGAAGAATTCACCTTGCATACCAACACAAATAATGCCCCATGCGGCTAGGTTATGACCAAGAATATGCATTTTCATTTTATGCTTCCAACTAGCAAAATTTGTACCATCAAAGTAAGGACCTCTCTGAAAATTACCCTCACTAGGCGCCATACTCTCCTAGGTTGTGAAACCAAGCTTATGGAGTCAATGCAATGAAACCAATACAATGGAGACCAAAGCTCGATACCACTTGTAGGATTGAAAGTATGTCTAGAGGGGGTGATTAGACTACTTGACAATATAAAAATTCTGCCTTTTGACAAAGAACAGTTTTGGCAGATTCACAATTATGATCAAGTCAAGCATCACCCTACACATGCAATTCTAGAGTATAGGCAGCGGAAAGTAAATTGCACATGTAGTAAAGAGAGGTGGAAGCGAGCAAAGCGCAATTTTGAGAGCGGTGATTTTCTCGTGGTTCCGATAGGTGGTGCTATCGTACTTCCACGTTGATGGAGACTTCAACCCACGGAGAATCTTGGCTGCGAGAGTCCACGGAGGCTCCACCCACGAAGGGTCCACGAAGAAGCAACCTTGTCTATTCCATCATGGCCTCTCCCACGGAGGCTAGCCTTACTCGGGGTAGATCTTCACGTGGTAAGCGATCTCCTTGCCCTTACAAACTTCTTGGTTCAACTCCACATCTCGATGTGGGGCTCCCCAGCGACACCTAACCAATCTAGGAGGCACCACCCTCCAAAAGGTAATAGATGTTGTAGATGATGATGAACTCCTTGCTCTTGTGCTTCAAATGATAATCTCCCCAACACTCAACTCTCCTCCTTGATTTGGCTGTGGTGGAAGAAAGGATTGAGTGGAAAGCAACTTGGGAAGGCTAGAGATCAAGCTTCATATGGTGGGAGTGGAGCAACAGTCTCAACACAAGGGTAGGTAGTTCTCTTCTCGAGAAATGTAAGGTAGGAGTGGTAGTTCTTTCTGATGGCTCTCTCCACGAATGAAGAGGGGGTGGAGGGGTATAAATAGCCTCCACACAAAATCCAACCGTTACACACATTTGAGCAATCTCGGTGGGACCGAAGTTGACAACTTCGGTGAGACCGATAGTTCAAATAATGTGAGCGTTGGGATTTTGAGTGGGACGAAAATACAATCTCGGTGAGTCCGATTAGTGCAATGACAAGAGCATGCGGTTTCGGTGGGACCGACTTCATCATCTCGGTGACACCGATTTGATGATGAAGATTCTGAAGCTTGGCAACTCATGTTTGGTGAGACCCGAGTTGAATCGGAAAATCCGAGTTAGCTAGGGTTTGGCTTATGGCTGAGGTGGTTCATCTCGGTGTGGTGAGTTTGGAATATCGGTGGGACCGAGACTACTTATGAGTGTATATGGCGGTGAAAGTTCTTGATAGTTTAGGAGATGTATCACTAAGCACTTGAGCGACGGATCATCATCATAACCTCATCCTTTTAATAGTATTGGCTTTTCCTATGGACTCAATGTGATCTTGGATCACTAAACCAAAAATGGAGTCTTGAGCTTTTGCCAATGCTTGCCTTAGCATTTTGAGGGTCCACTTCTTGATCCTTGCCATACCCATATCACTTGAACTCTCTGAAATGATTCTCAAGTAGCTATTAGTTCAATGATATATATGTTGTTATTAATTACCAAAACCACCCGGGGATTAGTTGCACTTTCACCGATAGGCTGCTTTTTGCCGCTGAATGCAGTTGGCGAGGCTCCTTGAGGCTCTGAAAAGGCCCGGCTTTTGGCGTCTCTTCCTTCCGGCTGGCCGAGCGAGCCATGGTCTTCTTCGGTGTGTATTCTGATCCACCATGTAGAGACACGTAAGCCTCAAAGGTCGCTGCCCGAGGACTTCGCCGTAGTGCCCGCACTTCACGCAACAGCTCGAAGCACTACGGGGTGATAGGCGAGAGGCCCTTTGGGCCATAGGTGGCGTCGCATCCCTCGCTCACGGGGAAGTCTTGGTGCAACAGCGTCAGCGCGATGGTCGAGCGGTGTTGATGAAGCCTTGAGGAGTGCGCCTAAGGCGCTGCGGTAGGCGGATGGGCCCGCCGTATAATCCGCCCGGGGCTGGGGTGGAAGCTGGGCCTTGAAAGGAGGCGCCCTGAAGCTGCGGCATCCGGGGAGCTCGGCGGCAGCGCTCGGCTGACACATCATGGCGCTCTCTTGCATCTGCACCGTAGAAGTTCTGAGCCACCGTGGCGCAGCTTCATGTTCGCTGCTCCCCGCCGGGTGTGCGGTCTTTGTGGCGCGGCGTGGTTTGAGGCCCTTGCTGCGGATCGCACCTTCCAGCGGAGTGAGGCAGGTAGCACTTAGCTGCGTCGCCGCGCCCTTGACATTACGTGGGCCTTGGGCTGCTGGCCTTGAGGTTGAGGTCACCTTAGGCGCGGTGGCGTGGGCAGAGCCATGCCACCCAGCGATCGGCGTTGGTCATTGTGTCGCCCGGACATGGATGCGGCGAAGCGATGGAGCATGGATCGGCGGAAAGTGGATTCGGCGCACCCTACTGGCGCCAAATGTGGGATATTGGATTCGGCAAAACCCTTAAAGTTGAACTCAGAGTGCGCACAAAGATCTTCTCCCTCGGATCCGCCCCACAACCTCATCGTGAATCTAAGCTACGATGAACAACACAAGGTTTATCTTGGTTCGGGCCACCATTGTGGTGTAATACCCTAATTTGGTGTGTGGTGTAGTGGGTTGCCTCTAGGGCTGATGATGAGCGATCTGAGAGGAAGAACAGCCTCGCGGTGTTCTTGAGCTAGTCGATGCTCTACTTGGGATGGATTGGATCAGCTCTAGATGAGATCCTCCCCTACGGTGGTGGCTATCTCTATTTATAGGGGCCTGGTCCTCTTCCCAAATATTGGCGGGAAGGAGCCAACAATAGCCATTTTGAAGGGGCGACTAGTACAAGCTATCGACTAAAGTTGGTCTCCATTGCCAAAAGCACCGGCGATGACGCTATCTTGGGCTCCACGGTGACCTCCGTCCTACTGCTCTGCTGGTCTTGGTCTCGTTGCACCGATATGGTAACCTTTGCTTGATGCCTCGTGTCGGTGTACTAAGGTAGGGGTACCTCAGTACCCCAACTTGTGCAGGCAGCCCGACTCCCATAACGAGATCCATCAAATGCTTGCGGAGATCATCTCCGCTCCACACCAAGCCGTTCAAGAACAAAGTATATAAGATAGAAACTCAAGACCCGGCAAGAGGAGCTTGCGGGAAAATATCGGGCTCAAGGCTCGTTACTCCTCACAGATCCCGGCGAGAAGAGCTGCGTCGGGAGGACGAAGATCACATCACAGAAGTCACGCCTCGGCGCCCGCGTCTTGGCGAGACCGAGGCGGCAAGTCCTGAGCCGACAAGCCCGGGTCAGCAAGATCAAAGCCCGAGCAAGGTGCTTGGGGAGAAGCTGTGCTCGTGCCGCCTCCGGCTCATTTGCCTGCGTCGCCTCGGCCTTCTCCGAGCGTGGCGGGTGGCTATCTTGCATGAAGAATGCGGTGGCACTCCACGGTGGTAACCGCGCCCGTGGCGAAAAAAAACGCAATGGCGGGAG
Organism: Aegilops speltoides; assembly: GCA_021437245.1. Lineage (NCBI taxonomy): Eukaryota > Viridiplantae > Streptophyta > Magnoliopsida > Poales > Poaceae > Aegilops > Aegilops speltoides. The sequence goes on from JAHHZJ010002417.1 coordinate 19,749, forward strand.
CTTTTGAGGCGGCGGCGACGGGCATTTAATGCCCTTGTCCCCTCTGTCAAAAGTAGGTAGAAAGCCTTTGTGGCTGCCTTTGTTCCGCACTATTCAACTACCACCTCTTTTACGTTTTACCCCTCTACCTCACGTTGACACTGTCGGTGACCCCTTGCCCTATAAAGGAGGCCCGTGCACAGCGTAGGGGGTTCGAGGGTTCAGCGGTCGCTATTCTCGCGAGGAGGTTCGTGAATAGCTACCCTCTCGAGGTTCGAGACACCACTCCACCGTTTTGCTCGCATTCTTGAGCAAGATCAAATACAACACAATGCAGCGGATAGGGTTTCTGCGACCATCGCGGCCGAAGCTGGTAAAAATCCCAGCAGCGCATCGCCTCGATCTGCTCTCCGGCGGCCTACGCCCGTGCGAACACACGAAGGGCCCGGCCCCATAGGTGCCGCGCCACCCATCCGGCGCGACATCTCTGGCGCGCCCGGGTAAAGCGTCGAGGTTATCTTGAACCTGATCCGGCGTTCGCGCGCCAGCCCTCTCCATCAACCTCTCCGGCCGTCGGCGGCTTCGCCGACAAGCGCATCATGGCCCGAGCGAGAGCTTGGTCGCGAGACCCATCTCCGTCTTCCCGCCGCCACGGGCGGCGGCGGCGGCGGAGAGGCGCCGGTGGAAGGGTGGACACCGGCGAGGTGCTCGCGGTGCCACCAGATCAGGGCGAGGCGGAGGACCACGCCTCGGCCTCCGTGAACCACGTCCATCTCAGCGCACCACAACCCAGCGGCGCCGTGCCACGAAGATGGTGCCGCATCTTGGGGCTAGAACATCTGCAGGGGCTCGCGCGAGGCTCCGGACTCTTTGTCGAGCATGAGCAAGCGAAAGTGCGGGACAAGACCCTGCTCCTCCTGTCGCTATTAGGAGTCCGAAACGCGGCCCGTTCCTCGCGCCGCTCGCTCCGCTCCCCTACGCTCCGGCAAGCGTGTCTCCACTGGGCGCTCTGCGATCGGCTGAGGGCAGCGTCATCGAGCTCTAAGTCCGGCGAGGGCGGCTCTGCAGTGCTTACTCCGGTGGCGCAGCTCCTCGGGCAGCTCTAAGCCGGCGAAGACAACTTTGGTGTTCGTTCCGGCAAATGCACCTCCCAGTGCTGCTTGCTGCCGTCGAGAGCGCACCATTGGGCACCTCGGTAGTGCGAAGAAACAAGAAAAAGAAAAGCTAAGTCGCTCGCACTTTCGTGCGGAGCACTCCTTAATCTCATACTTTTATTCGTTATATCCCTCTCGCATTCATCGTTTGTGCCGAAACCTGCTTGCTGAGAGCCTGCTTGTGGATAGCCGCACCCTTACTTGGCCGAACACACTCAGCGAGTAAAAAGCGGCGGCGACCAGCCGCACCCTCGTTTAGTTCGAGTCTGCTCGGCAAGTTAAGCGGCGTCGCGAACTAGACGCAGCAAGGTTGCTTGCGGAGCGGCCTTGACCGGCGGAGACTCTTGATGTCCCGTACTCAACAAGCGCGTTAAGCGCCGACAAGTTCCCTCGAGCGTAAAGCGGCGCACAAAGGATCTTTGGGTAGAGGGTGTAGCGTTGCAAGCCTTGCCGTGAGATGCCCTTGGTATGGGAGGCTTGGGCGCAAGAGGAGCCAAGTCGTGGCCCGATTACGTACTTGTTTTGTTTCGAGTCCGCTCAACAAACACAAGTGTGCTGCAGCACCCTTATCTTGCTTCGAGCCACGCTCGACAAGTTAAGCGTAAATGGCGGCCCGACAAGGTTGCTGCGGGGCGGCGCCACCAGCGGGCTGTCCCGGTCACTAAGCGTGTCCCCGGCAAGCTCCCCAAGGCGTGAAGTACAAACATCTGAAGGACAAAGCCCGACATCGCCTTGCTTAGCCAAGATTTATATACACATACATGTGCATTGAGCAATCGCATATCTACCTCAGCTATTTTCATGGCTAAAATTGCAGCAACAAGGGAGAACAAAAGACCACACAGCGCCTAGGATCCGGCAAGCCGAATGGCAGAGACTGCGGCGCCAAGGCTCTCCTCGGCAAGCCAGCCCATTTGAGCCTCTGACGCATGAATTATCGTCTCCGGCAAGCTAGAGTTCTTTGGGGCTGCTATTCAGATAAGTTTTCATCCCTCGTCATGCATCCTCTCATGGGCAGGGAGATGCGGGACTGCGTCTTTGAGCGATCGTGTCTTGTAAAAACCGTGCGTGGAGGAACGAGTCGTGGCCCGATTGCGTGCTTGGTTTGTTTCGAGTCCGCTCAACAAACCCAAGTGTGCGCTGCACCTCTACCTTGCTTCGAGCCTGCTCGGCAAGATAGGCGTCATAGCCTGGCCCGACAAGGTTGCTGCGGGAGTGACACCACCGGCGGGCTGTCCATGATGCGCTAAGCGTGTTAAGCCCGGCAAGCTCCCGATAAGCGTAAGCACATACAAAACGCGATCAAATAAAAGACTCGATCCGGCAAGCTTCCCCTCTTTTCATTAAAACATCCAATTTAATACAAGTCCATGGAGGATGAAAAACATGATAGAGAGGATTACAAGTTCTTAAATACAGCTAATGCGAGGCTTACAAACTAAAAAGATAAGGTGCCGTGATCCCTCTCTGTTTCTCTGTTAGGGAGTTGGGAGGTAGGTCAAGAGCCCCGGCAAAACGAGGCTTGCGGGGAGAAAAACCCGGCAAGAAGAGCTTGTCGGGAAGAAGCGACGAAGCGACCCGCTCTGCGCCCACGATCGCAGGTGGATGCCTTAAAGGCTGCATCGCCGCCCTCCTCCACGACACGCAATCAGCGTGCCGTTCTGGGAGGAGGCAACGGTCTGGCGATGGATTCGGCCCAGCGCCGTGGGCTTGGCGCCCGTGCCTGTCTTGGGCCTGGCCCAACAGCGCTCGGCACCGTGTATAGCCCGGGCCGGGGCTCTGTCGGTGTACTAAGGTAGGGGTACCTCGGTACCCCAACGTACCAGGCGACCCCAACTCCCAACCAGATCCATCAAATGCTTGCGGAGATCATCTCCGCTCCACACCAAGCCGTTCAAGAACAAAGTATATAAGATAGAAACTCAAGACCCGGCAAGAGGAGCTTGCGGGGAAAATCATCGAGCTCAAGGCTCGTTACTCCTCGAGATCCCGGCGAGGAGGCTCGTCGGGAGGACGAAGATCACATCACGAAGTCACGCCTCGGCGCCCGCGTCTTGGCGAGACCGAGGCGGCAAGTCCTGAGCCGACAAGCCCCGGGTCGGCAAGATCAAGGCCCGAGCAAGGTGCTTGCGGGGAGAGCTGTGCTCGTGCCGCCTCGGCTCATTTGCCGCGTCGCCTCCGGCCTTCTCGAGAGGCAGCGTGGCGGGTGGCTATCTTGCATGAAGAATGCGGTGGCACTCCGCAGTGGTGGCCGCCGCCGTGGCGAAAAAAACGCAATGGCGGGAGCTTTTGGAGGCGGCAATGGCGGGCATTTAATGCCCTTGTCCCCCTCTGTCAAAAGTAGGTAGAAAGCCTTGTAGCTGCCTTTGTTCCACTATTCCAACTACCACCTCTTTTACGTTTTACCCCTCTACCTCACGTTGACACTGTCGGTGACCCTTGCCCTATAAAGGAGGCCCGTGCACAGCGTGGGGGTTCGAGGGTTCAGCGGTCGCTATTCTCGCGAGGAGGTTGGTGAATAGCTACCCTCTCGAGGTTTGAGACACCACTCCACCGTTTTGCTCGCATTCTTGAGCAAGATCAAATACAACACAATGCAGCGATAGGGTTTCTGCGACCATCGCGGCCGAAGCTGGGTAAAATCCCAGCAGCGCATCGCCTCGATCTGCTCTCCGGCGGCCTCGCCCGTGCGAACACGAAGGGGCCCCGGCCCCATAGGTGCCGCGCCACCCATCCGGCCGCGACACCTCGGTACTCCGCGCCTGCGCTTGCCCCCTTTGCACCAAAGAGGAAATGAGGACACTGCACAGGCTGGCGCCCGCCTGGTCTTGATCATCATGGCTTGCATCACGAGCACCTCGTGAGGTACTCCTTGCCTTGATCTCTCCGCCTCCTCGCGAGCCTACCTGGTGAGGCCGCCCCTGAGGAAGCCTTTCATCGTCCGCCCAGCAATCTGGTCCCTGCGAGGGTCTTGAGCTTAGGTTGATGAAGGCGGGCGTCTTGGGCCTCTGCTTGAGCCTCGCCGCAGGCCGCATGCAGGCAAGTCTGGGGACCCCCGTTCCTAGAACACCGACACTACTATATGATTCACGCTCGACCTTTCAGTCTTAGTGTTTCGAGGCCATATCTGCATATGCTAGGCTCGTCAAGTTTAACCCGAGTATTCTGCGTGTGCAAAACTGGCTTGCACCCATTGTAGATGAACGTAGAGCTTATCACACCCGATCATCACGTAATGTCTTGGCGCGACGAACTTTGGCAACGGTGCATACTCAGGGAGAACACTTTTACCTTGAAATTTAGTGAGAGATCATCTTATAATGCTACCGTCAATCAAAGCAAAATAAGATGCATAAAGTATAAACATCACATGCAATCAATATAAGTGATATGATATGGCCATCATCATCTTGTGCTTGTGATCTCCATCTCCGAAGCACCGTCATGATCACCATCGTCACCGGCGCAACACCTTGATCTCCATCGTAGCATTGTTGTCGTCTCGCCAACTATTGCTTCTCGACTATCGCTACCGCTTAGTGATAAAGTAAAAGCAATTCTGAGGCGATTGCATTGTATACAATAAGCGACAACCATATGGCTCTGCCGATTGCCGATAACTTTGTTACAAAACATGATCATCTTATACAATAAAAATTAGCATCATGTCTTGACCATATCACATCACAACATGCCTGCGAAAACAAGTTAGATGTCCTCTACTTTGTTGTTGCAAGTTTTACGTGGCTGCTACGGGCTGAGCAAGAACCGTTCTTACCTCGCATCAAAACCACAGCGATAGTTCGTCAAGTTAGTGTTGTTTAACCTTCTCAAGGACGGGTGTAGCCACTCGATTCAACTAAAGTTGGGCCGACACCGCCAGCCACCTATGTGCAAAACGCGTCGGTAGAACCGGTCTCGCGTAAGCATCTGGCGTAATGTCGGTCTGGGCGCTTCATCCAACAATAATGCGAGACCAAAGTATGACATCTTTGGTAAGCAGTATGACTTGTATCGCCCACAACTCACTTGTGTTCTACTCGTGCATATAACATCTACGCATAAAACCAGGCTCTGATGCCACTGTTGGGGAACATAGTGATTTCAAAAAAATTCCTACGCACACACAAGATCATGGTGATGCATAGCAATGAGAGGGGAGAGTGTTGTCCACGTACCCTCGTAGACCAAAAGCGAAAGCATTAGCACAACACGGTTGATGTAGTCGTACGTCATCACGATCCAACCGATCAAGTACTGAACGCACGGCACCTCCGAGTTCAGCACACGTTCAGCTTGGAGACATCCCACGAACTCCGATCCAGCAGAGCTTTGCGGGAGAGTTCCGTCAGTACGACGGCATGATGACGGTGTTGATGATGCTACCGGCGGGGAGCCGCCTAAGCACGCTTCTGATATTACGAGGTGGAATATGGTGGAAGGGCACCGCACATAGCTAAGAGATCGGTGATCAATTGTTGTGTCTAGAGGTGCCCCCACCCCCGTATATAAAGGAGCAAGGGGAGGCAGCCGTCCTAGGAGGAGGCGCCAGAGGGAGTCCTACTCCCAGGGAGTAGGACTCCTCCTTCCTTGTTGTAGTAGGAGAAGGGAAAGGGAGAGATAGGAAGAAGCCCCCCCTCCTTGTCCAATTTGGACTAGAGGCGAGCGCTGGCCTGCCTGGCGCCCTCCTCTTCTCCACTAGGGCCCATGAGGCCCATTAAACCCCCTGGGGGGTTCCGATAACCACTCGGTACTCCGGTATATGTCCGAAACCTTCTGAAACCATTCCAGTGTCTGAACATAGTCATCCAATATAACGATCTTTGCGTCTCGACCATTTCGAGACTCCTCTTCATGTCCGTGATCATATCCGGGACTCTGAACTACCTTCGGTACATCAAAACACAAACACTCATAATACCGATCGTCACCAAACTTTAAGCGTGCGGACCCTACGGGTTCGAGAATTATGTAGACATGATGGAGACACGTTTTCGATCAATAAGCAATAGCGGAACCTGGATGCTCATATTGGTTCCCACATATTCTACGAAGATCTTTATCGGTCAAACCGCTGACTACATCGTTGTTCCCTTTGTCATCGGTATGTTACTTGCGAGATTCGATCGTCGGTATCTCAATACCTAGTCAATCTCGTTATCGGCAGAGTCTCTTTACTCGTTATGTAATGCATCATCCATAACTAACTCATTATTCACATTGCTTGCAAGGCTTATAGTGATGTGCATTACCGAGAGGGCGGAGATACCTCTCCGAGCAATCGGAGTGACAAATCCTAATCTCGAAATCGTCAACTCAACAAGTACCTTGAGAGACACCTGTAGAGCACCTTTATAATCACCCAGTTATGTTGTGACGTTTGGTAGCACACAAAGTGTTCCTCCGATAAGCGGGAGTTACATAATCTCATTGTCATAGGAACATGTATAAGTCATGAAGAAAGCAATAGCAACATATTAAACGATCAAGTGCTAAGCTAACGAAATGGGTCAAGTCAATCACATCATTCTTCTAAGGATGTGATCCCATTGATCAAATGATAACTCATATCTATGGTTAGGAAACTCAACCATCTTTGATCAATGATCTAGTCAAGTAGAGGCATACTAGTGACACTATGTTTGTCTATGTATTCACACGTGTATTATGTTTCCGGTTAATACAATTCTAGCATGAATAATAAACATTTATCATGATATGAGGAAATAAATAATAACTTTATTATTGCCTCTAGGGCATATTTCCTTCACGAACCTCCTTGAAGGATACCGGTTGGGTGGTCCTTTCGATCGAAGGTGATCGAACAAGCCGGCCATGGGTTGAATTTTGAGGCGACCGCCTCAATGGTGTAAGCGTCCCATAGTGCGCTTGTGCTCCCTCTTAGGGATATGTGACATATATCATGTTTCTTGTTTTTTACCTCGGGGAAATTATACATCCCCTGTGTTTGGTTGATGAGGCTCTTGGTCATCGCCGTCGCTTGGCGATCCTTTTCCCTTGTGTTCGGCATTAAGCTTGCCGGCCTGCTTAAAGACCCAACAATTTATGTTGGTATGAATGGCAGGTTTATCGGGGTGCCGTGAATCTGGCAAGGCCGATCCAGTATTCTATCTAAGCTGGATGGGCCGTCTCTATTTGCCTTGAATGGCTTCTTCCGTTGACCGGGTTTGGAGCCATTGAATCCGGCATTAACCGCCATGTCTTGCATTCCTTCATTGTTGTTTTGACCCTTGCGCTTGTCGCGTCGTGGCATGCCATTGCTGACCCTGGTTTCGGATGTACGAGGTGCATTGGTCTATTAGCCTGCGAGCAAGCCAGTTGTCTTCTCCCGCAAAAATGGGTCGAAAAGAGTGGTGAGGGCTGCCATGGACTTGGCTTTTCTTGGCGAGGTGTCGGGCAAGCCACTCGTCTCGAACACTATGTTTGAAGGCGCGAGGGCTTCTCGTCCAGGCAATCACGATATGGTTCTTTTTTTAGGAACCTTGTCCAAAGCTGTCGGGCCGATTCCCGGGTTCTGGATTATGTGGCTAAGGTCATCGGCATCCGGGGGGCGAACATAGGTACCTTGGAAGTTGTCTCTGAATGCATCCTCCAGGTCCTCCAAGCTACCAATAGAATTTTCTGGAAGACTACTCAGCCAGTGATGTGCTGGTCCCTTAAGCTTGAGGGAAGGTATTTGATGGTGTGTAGATCATCACATGAGCCATGTGGATGTGGAGAAGAAAGTCTTCAATCCATACTGCGGGATCTGTTGTGTCGTCGTATGATTCGATGTTCACGGGTTTGAACCCTTCTGGGAACTGGTGCTCCATTACCTCGTCGGTGAAGCATAGGGGGTGTGCAGCGCCCCTATATCGGGTCGTGTCATAGTGCAGTTCAGATGAAGTCCGTATGCGGTTTTTGGCTGGGGCGTGGTTGTACTTGCCGCACCGGGATTGGTAACCGTCCTCTCGCGCCGGGGCGTGCCCCTGCGATCCGTAGATTGATCTGGTCTGGCCTGTTCTATTTTCCAGGTCCTATCGTTGGTCATATGTGTATCCCCGAGCTGTTGTCTCTCTAGTTTTCTTGTAGCGATAGTGCGGGCGGTGTTAAATCTTGAGTTGTCGTTCTGTCCCGGCCACGTGGTGGTCGATCGGGTCCGTCCATCGCATTGCGCGCGCATGGTATAGGCTCCAGCACCTCATCGCCGAATTGGGGTAGCAGCTTACGCTTCGGGTAACTCTTTGTTGGGTGTTTGAGGCCGTATTCTTCGGCTGCCAGGACATTAGTCCATCTATCGTTGAGCAGATCTTGGTCGACTTGAAGCTGTTCTTTGCTTCTTTTTAGGCTTCTTGTCGTGTCTATTAGTGGCGCTTAAAAGCGCTCTTGTTCTAGGGGTTCCTCTGGCATGACAAAATCTTCATTGCCGAGGCTCACGTCGTCTTCAGAGAGTGGCAAATAGTTGTTCTCCTCCGAGTCTTAGTTCCCTGCTTGCTCGTCAGGGTCGACCTGCCCGTCCTCCCGATCATCCTGTTTGGATGTTGGTTCGATGGGGTCTTCTTGGTCTTTGGCGTTTTCCAGAGTATCATTGTCTCTCGTGCGGTATTGCTGTCTTTTCAGCGGCGTGATTTAAGGCGGCGCCCAGCGTCGGCAACTTTGGTGGTATCTTAGGAGGTTCCTCCTTGGCTGGGTTCTTCTCACCATCGTCGTCGCCTTCCTTAGGTGTGTCCACCATGTACATGTCGTATGAGGAAGTGATCGTCCAGCGTCCGGTGAACGGCGGGTTTTGGGCATGCTCCTCTCTGGCATCATCGTCCATACCGTCGATGTCTACGAAGGCTTAATCGAGCATATCGGTAAGATCCTCGACAGTGGCTATGAAGTGGGTGGCGGGTGGGAAGCAAAATTCCCTGTTTTCAGCCCCTAGTCCGGGCTGGGCGCAATTCGGAAGCGGACCCTCTGTGATGGCAAGGGATCGCATTTAATTCCAGAGCCTCGTTTAAGAGCAAGGTTTGGATGGGGACATGAGGTCCTGGCGAACTTCGCATGTGGACTTCAAGGTTGGAGTTAGTGTGCGGAGAAAAGTCGGCTTTATAATGTTTCGGAGGCAGCTGTTCTCTCCGGTTTTCGAGGTTGAGCTCTAAGGCGCGAGAGAGTCCGCGGGTTCTAGACTCCGTCTTCGGACTGATGACCGCTCCGGATCTAAGGCGGAGGCGGTGGTTGAACCCGCGAACCCTTGGAAGATCAAGTCTCTTGGATGTCGGCGTGACATAGTTTAGATTTCAAAACTGATCGGTGACCGGGGCATAGATGTCGATCTACTCTAGGTGGCCAACCCAATGGGCACGCAGTGCGAAGCCGCCGAATACAAAGATCTGGCCGGGGAGAAAGGTCTCCTTCGCGGCAGCATTGTTGTAGATGATTGATGGAGCCATCGATCCTTTCGACAACGACACAGTGAAACTCTCAATGAAAGCACCAATGTCGGTGTCAAAACTGGCAGATCTTGGGTAGGGGGTCCCGAACTGTGCATCTAAGGATCAAGGGTAACATGAGGCAGGGAGCATGTTGTTTACCCAGGTTCGGGCCCTCTTGATGGAGGTAATTCCCTACTTCCTACTTGATTGACTTTGATGAGTATAGGGGTTACAAGAGTTGATCTACCACGAGATCGTAATGGCTAAACCCTAGATGTCTATCCTGTATGGTTATGATTGCCTCCACGAACTAAATCCTCCGGTTTATATAGAAACCATAGGGGGCTAGGGTTGTCTGAGAATCGGTTTCTGAGAGAAAGGAATCTTCATATCCATGCATAAGCTTTCCTTCCATGTAAGCGAGTTCCATACGGACACGGGGAAAGTCTTCCGTTTTGTATCTTCACGTCCCACAGTTCAGCCTCGTCACATAGCTCGGATGCACGAGGACCCGTTGTCGTGGAACTAAGTCGGCGATAAGTATGGGGTTCACGTATAGAGGGCAAGGTCCTAGCTACGGCAAGGTTATGCATAAGTGTTTACGAGTTCGAGGCCCTCTCGGAGGAGGTAAAAGCCCTCGTCCGGGCGGAGGTGGTCATTGGAATGTATGAATGTGTGTGTGTTACATGGAGTGCGAACCCTTGCCCAAGGAGGGCTTATATAGAGTTAGCGGGACCCAGCCATCCCCGTTCTGAGAGGGTTGAATGTACATAAAGATTGGCGTTCTTGTAGCGCCGACCTTAAAATGCCTTTAATGACCTTTAAAGACTCTTGAGTGAATGTTAAATCGTTGCTGTTACGATTGACTTACGGTCTTCAATAGGTCGAGTGGTTCATTGTATTTGTCGATTGGTTGTTGGTCGTGTGACTTCAGGAAGGAGGGGTACCCTAGTGGTTCATTGGTCGAGTGGATTGCACTTGACACCTTTACTGGGTACCCTCTGTTGTCTCTTGAGCTTCTTTGCTTCTAGGGTAGTGACCTTGGTAGGCGTATAGGTCAGGCACTGTGACCCTACCCTAGAGTGCGTATCCTCATCATTAGCCCCGAATGGATTAAGGTCGAGTGGAAAGAAGGTTGAAGTTGATCTTGCTCCGACCCTTGCGCTTCACGAGTATTTTCATGAGGCGGAAGACTCATGTTAGAACTTCACTTGATTGATCGCCTTGATCGATTCGAGAAAGTTGCGAGTGAATTTGTAACATCATCATCGAGTGTTGTTTGAGTGCGAGAATCTTTGGCGCGATTAGTTGCGATGTATCCTGGATCTCCGTGATTCAAAATTTCGGGGAAGCGCACGGGATGGAGCATGCCGAGGTAAGCGGGGTGGATAAACAGGAGTGCCTCGATCTCTGTGCCATCTTTTTCGCCACGTACGTCACGCATGACTGTTGCGGGATTTGACAGGATCGCCTGGGCCCATGCGTCAGCCACTCGGAAGTGGGCCTTTATAAGCGGCAGAGCCAAAGCGCTACCTTTGTGCATGTCAATTTCTCCTCTCTTCTCTGCTTCTCCTTTGCATCCGGCTCCTCCGCTCTCGGCCTGCCGCTCGCCACCATGGTGAAGGACAAGGCAGCGTATTGGGCTACTATGAAGAAGCGGCAGAGGCGGCGAAAGCAAGCAGAATCGTGGGTTGTCGTTAAGCTCTATCTGCCGCGGGATGGATCAAAGCGATTGGATCCGGTCTTCGCTCGGCGGAAGATCTGGACAAGCTGGTGGAGTCGGGCTGATCGCCAAGAGCGCTGCGAGGATTCTTGGGAGGGAGGTGGAGCCGCAGCCACGATCGGGTGAGTGTGTTACCTTGCCACCCATGTCGGCAGGGGCTTCTGCTTCCTCCGCACCCCTTTTTCCGGGGTTTCTTGAACTTCTTCGGCACCCAACTCCATCACTTTTCTCCCAATACCATCACATATCTTGCTGCATTCGTGTCCATGTGCGAGAATTTTTTGGGGTGTAGACGCCTTTGGGGTCTTTTCAAGCACATTTCACCATCCGTTCTCGATCGGTGAAGAAAGCAAATCTGATGGCGAGAAAACACATGTCATTCAGATGTGTGGGGTTTGGGTATCGGAAGAAGCGGAGAGCTCTTTCCCTTCCATGACTCTTCTGAATCGGTCGGTGGCGATCGACTGGTTCTCTTGCCGGGACCTCGCCACTCGAGCGATCGACGGACTTCCCACTTCACCTTTGATCATGTTGAGACTCCTTCCTCGCTGAAAGTGGCTGCTGCTGAGGCGTGGAGGCGAACATGCTAGTTGAAGGTGGTCAAGCGATCAATCGAGCGTCAACGGCATGGATCTGCTGGAAGTATTCCTTAGTCGGCGCATCCGGCCTCCCGGGCCCGTGACCATCCTATGTGGATGTACTCTAGGGTCGACGACACGCTTCGGGTTCATCGGAGGAAGTACCAGCTAAGGCGGTGGCCTGTGGTTGAAGAGCATTCTGAGCTGACAAGGACAACCCTAGAGGAGGGGAGATTTGACCCCTTCAGGGACAGCAATCTGCCAGACAAGGTGTGTCTTCCGTCGCCGACTGTTTTTGGGTATATATTTCGACTGCTCTTGAACCCGAGTGACTTTTTACTCGACTTCTTGTCTTGTAGGTTTTTATTGAGATGTACTCGATGCCCAATGGTGAACAAGTTATGGAGCAAGGCCAAGAGGAGAGGGCGGTCGCGGAGGAGAGCGGTGATTAGGAATCCCGGACGATGAAGGCGAAGAGGAAAGCAACGAGTCGGATGATGAAGAAGCGGTCGACTTCGCCGCCTCGCTCGAACGTCGATCAAGCAACACCATGACCCAGTGGTGAGTAGCAGTAAGAACATGGCCCCAAGCACCCAAGCCTTGAAGCGCTTTCGGACGTCGACTCTGGAGCCAGAGAAAAAATCGCCAAGCAGCCCAAGGATGCTCCTCAAAAGCTCGGAAGACTACGCGGAGTTCAAGATGGATGTTCTGTTGCCTCACAGGTGAGTATCCTTCTGTGTTTACCTCTACCGGTGATTCTTACATTACGACGAGCGGATCATGCACCTTTCAAGCCCAACCTCTGCGCGGCCCGACATGGGCGTTGACAATGCCCCAGGAGATGAGGAAACCGATGACGCGGCCACCTCCCGAGTTGGTAAGTCCGCTCGAGCAAAACTTATTTTCTCGATTGAGTTGTCGGTCAGTTGAATTTCTAATGTTTTCTTTTCGCTGCAGCTCCATGAGACATTGTCGTGCTTCCGATGATGAAGAATAAAAGTGCCCCTGAAGGAGAGGAGGAGGAGGCAAGGGCTCGGCGGAGGCGCTTGAGGTTCAAGTCCCTCGATCGATGCCGTGCTCGAGGCGGTGGCGGCGATCCGGAGATCCGGTTCGGACCAACGTCACATTCGCCGACCCGCTGACGACTGATCGCCCTTCAAGGTCGACTTCTCCGACTCCTGCTGCTCCAGTGCAACTCCATGCGTCCGACCCAGTGGCTGCTTCGACCGCCTTGGCGCCATCACTCTTTGCTACATAACAAACTCCAGACGACTCGCCAAGTGCCGCCAGGGAGGCTCTTCGCCAGGTCAATCTTGTTATGGAGCAAGTGAAAATGATACTGCGAGGCGTCGGGTAGACTATAATGCCGCACCGCTCTGCGAGACCAACATTAAGGTCAGTTAACTCCCGACTAAACTTTTGAACCATGAAAAACTGTCGTTGTTGCTTCGCTGCCCATATGTGCATCTACTATCATGGGTTTGTGTTTCATATCCGATCACCTTTGGGGTGTCACTACTAGGGAAAAGCCTAGCAGCAGCGGGTTTAGGCACATCGATGGCGGTGGGGGCGCTTTGATGCGGCGCTTCTGACTAAAGCTTAGCGATGGCGTGCCTCAACCCGCTCTTGCTAAATCGACTTAGTAATAGCGCTTCCCTAGAGGAGCGCTACTGGTAATTAGTAGTAGCGCTTCTCCCTGCCCGCGCTACTACTATTCTTTCGTATTTTATTTCTTTTTTATTTCATGTTGTATTCATACACCTTTACACAAGTTTTCATACAACAGGAATATATTGTTTTTACATCATAATGAGTTATTACATCGCGGGGTGAAAGAACTGTGGACTAGTTTCAAGTGGATGTCCATCCACTTGAAACTAATCTGCGGTTCTTTCACCTAATGATATAATAAATATCATCATCATCATATCATTAACAACTTATCATCATAATACATCATTGTCATATAACACCTCCTCAAGATCATCATTTTCATCAATGACATCACATAGCAAATTGGTCACTAGTCGTAATCACAAGTACTCCTCATCATCAATTCTAACACATTGTACCACATAATAAACATATTGTACCTCATAGGACCTACTACATTCTCTTAGGACCTACTACATTCTCTAAGGTAAAATAGCAAAGAACAAGATAGCCCCTGACTCTCCATTATGGAGAATGGAGATTATCTTGTCTCCAATTCTTTCCTTTTGCTTAATGTTACTTCCAAGAACCTCCTTGCGAATGTCCAAACATTTTTTCCATTATTTGATGAGCATGTGTTCACCGGTTTTAGAAATTCGATATGCACAGGCGAGCTCCCTAGATTGACACGGTAGTATGTTCAGAACTCTAAGGCGACCATTCGGATACATCGGATAAGGCACACAAACCATCGGGATTTTTTGTTGAAAAACATAGTAATAACTTCGTAGTTAGCAATGTACTAGTTTTAGAAGTATGCAAAAGATGCACGGATGTCATAATAGTAAAAAATCTTACCAGGGTATCTCCATAGAAGTTACCGTGGTTCAACACGTGCACTAGTGGCACGTATTCACCATAATTTGGAGGAGTTCGATAATAGGTATTGTAATTCTCAAGATAAGTACAATAAGCGATCAGATGACTTTCCTCCTTATAGGTTAATTCGGAGCCATCAGTGTAGTGAGTTTTGTCTAACATCTTCCGCACATTCTTTGAAGAATCAAAATAAAATTTGTCAATGGAAATAAGCTGTCAACTATTTTGAAATAAACAATATAAATTAGTTAATAACTATGTTTGAGAAACTCACATTGCGGTAGAATCGGAAGTGTATCAACAAGGACCCAAATGTCCATATTGTCTTGCTCAATGTCAGGATCACAAAGATCCATGGTGACAATCATACCCTCATAAAAACCATACATTTTGCAAAGTGCTTCCTAATTTTGGAAACCACAATGGGTTATGCTCTGAGCATTGCACAGATTTACTTCAAAATCCATATCATGATGGGTCCTTAGGTGTATTTTCTTTGTTTCAAAATTTTCATGGTCTTCAAAACCCATCCTCTCCAAGACATAGCGTCTTGCATGGCATGGGATAAGCTAGTCAAATTGTAAAAGATGAAAATTAGACGTTGAAATAGTTGAAGTCATGCTTAATTACGAAAAAACACTTGTCGTTGTTGCGTACCGTTTAAACATCGAATGTCTCCCGACCTTAATCTTTGAGCGCCGATCTTCGTCGAGCTCAGCGAACTGTCGCACATACCTCGATCGTCGTGGCACCAGCTGCACTCCCGGAGGCGTAAATCGTTCGAGTATGACATTTCGGCGTTCATAATTCAAAGATTAAACTTGTACATATTCTAGCACAAGTCATGCGAATTCACGGAAAAATCTGGCATGACCTTTGCTAAAAAGGACATATCGGCGCTGAAATTTGCGGAGCGAAATTAATCAACACTCGGCAAAACATAGGCCACTCGGTGTAACTTTGAACATGACCGGCCACTTGGGCAACCACATATCCTATATGAGCAACACAAGATATACATGGAGATTTGGCAGGTCTCACCACGAGGTCGGAGGGGGTCGGTGACGGGGACGACGGCGGGGATGATGGAGGGGCTCCTTGATTTTTGCAAAAGCAAAAACCCTATAAGTTATCACTAATACATCCCGAATAATTGCTTAAACTAAAAAAATAACAACAAATATGGCATGTTCAACTAGTTCTATTAATTCAACTAGTTCTTACTAAATATAAACTTACTATAAATAGAAAAAAACTAGTTCTTTCTAAAAATAAAGTAGTTCAACTAGTTATAATAATTTACTTACTAAACTAGTTCAACTAGTTTATTAATTTACTTACTAAAAATACATTAGTTCTATTAATTCAACTAGTTCAACTAGTTTATTAATTTACTTACTAAACTAGTTCAACTAAAACTAAACTAGTTCAACTAAAACTAAACTAGTTCAACTACTAAAAATAATTATCTATGAACCTAAATTAACATCTACTACTACTAAAAACATCTACTACTAACTAAGCAGAGAAAGGGGTGGGGAGGGTGGGGGCTTCTGAGAGGGAGAAAGCAGTGGCGGGAGGTGGTGGGGTGGCGGAGAGGTAGGCGGGCTCGGGATCGAGGCGGCGGTCTGGGTGTGGCTCGAGGCAGTGAGGTCGCCCGGCTGGCAGTGAGGTCGAGGGCGGTGGTGTGAGGTTGAGGCGGGTGGCGGCGGTGAGGTAGGCTCGGGCGAGAGAGAAGGAGGAAAGGGGTGGAATGGACGACTTAGCAAAATTTTGAGCAGCGGGTGGTTAATTGAAAGTAGGCATGGCGTGTTTAGATTAACAGCGCTCTTTCACGTTAGCTTCTGGCGTGTTACGGTATACATACTCTTTGCTACTCCTTTCTCTTTTCCGTTTTCATTTATTTTTCTTCACATTTTATTTTTTCCTTTCACCTTATTCTATTTCTTTCATTTTCAATTACCTTTCTATTTGCTTTCCATTTAATTTTATATCCTTTAGCGATGGCGAGTTTAGAAAAGCAGCTGCTACAAAGAAATGTGATAGCAGCAGTTCAATATGGATCGCTACTACTATGTGTAGCCTATCGGCTAAGCCGTGAGAATTATAGTGGTAGCCCTTGTTTACGAACATGCGCTCTTGCTAAAGTTTGAAACTATAAGCGCTTTGCATGAGCAGCTACTACAAATTGCTTGATGGCGCCCTATTTTAACCAGCCTCTTGCTATACCTCTGTGTATAGGCTTTTCCTAGTAGTGTGTGCCTTCCTTAGAGTTTAATAGGTCTTCCACTCCACTCGACTCATCTTTGAGTCGAGTGTTTATCCGGGCCGGTGGGGGAGCAGTGAGTGCACCCTTGTGTGTAGTCCCGAGACCACGATCATTGCTTTGGTAGTTGGTGAGGTGCGAGAATCTACTTTTTACTCATCTTTGGGCAGACCATGCTGAGTGTTAATCCAAACCGGTGGGGGCACGCTAAGTGCACCCAGGTATAATCCGAGACTCTTGTTGAATGTTTGATTCAGCGGTAGTCTTAAATAACTTTCCTTTGTGATTGTCTTTTGTTTACGTCGTGATATATATCTCTCGCTGACTGCAGAGGTCTTGTGATCTTGGGGCTCAACTTTCTGAATTGAACAAGAAGCAAATCAGCCTCAATCTTGATCTTGAACTGGCGAAGAAGAACCTCGAGACTGCTCAGGAAGAAATGACCATCATGGGAGGTAACAAATTGTCACCTATCCACCTTGTGGCTCGCGCTTCTCATTGTTTTTTTCTTTCAGTCTCTTTGAACCGAGTGACTTCACACGAACAAATGTGCATAGTGAAAACCGTCAACTTCATGCTCGTCCGAAGAGTGTTGTTTCTTTCGAGAAAATGAAGGAGGCTCTAGAGAAGAAGGATCTGGATCTTCTGCTTTGCTTTCGAAGGGGCGAGAGAAAGGCGGTGCTTGCGAACAAGAAGCTGGCCGATCGGCAAGTTGGAAGAGGAGAACTCGAAGCTGAAGACCGCCATCTCGAGGCCAATCGGGAGGTCGAGCGATTGAAGAAGGACAACGAGAACTTAACCAATGAAGTCGGAAGCCTCAAAGCCCGGAAGGCGGTGGAGTCCTATCTGGGACAACTTCTGCAAAACCGGTTACGAAGCTCGAAGGTATTGTCATTTGGTGATTAAGCTGTTGTCGATTGGTACATCTTGTCATACTATTGACTCACCATTTTTTCCGACCCTTGAGAACTTTGTCGGGACTTTGAAGCTGAGGCGGGCAGGTCGAGGCGAGTCTCGACCCCATCAATTGTCTGTCAAAGATGATGTCACGATGAACTTGCTACAGTTGGAATCATGCATGGGCGGTGATGTTGCTTATCTTGCCCGACTAAAAGCGGCGATGACTGAGTTGGCTGAACTCGGCCTCGGCGGAACTTTCACAAGATCTTGTGTCGCTAATGACTTCGACTCGATCCGATCCTGGCGAGTGCAAGAATGGAAGAAATCGTCCGCCTGTTGTGGTGCTGATGTTGCTTTGTCATTGGTCAAAGTGCCTTTGCAAAAATGCGGAGAAGACAAGTGGCGGCCCTCAAGGTTGTGAACACCAAGAAGCACACTTTCCAGTCCTTCATGGGCACTTTACTTGAAGTTGCCACTCGCATTGCAGAAAGAATTGATCTTGATAGTTTCTGTGATCCAGCCAGCCCTTCTCCTGACAAGTGACTAAAAACATTATGCCCCACACTTATTTGCCTCGGAATTTTGGGTGATCGTGTAACCGTTAAAACTCTTTCAGGCTTGATGCTGAGTACTCTTACTACTTGAGTTACGAACTTTTGCGGGGTTTATCCGAACTTGGATTTCTTTGAATATCGTGGCTTTTGCTCTGTTTTTCAAACTGTTTACGATTGTGCTTTGGTTCGAGTAGATTTGATCTTCTCACCCTTTGCTGAATGAAAGTACATTGTACTTGTGATGGAGCTCAAACATGGTGTTCGATCGACACACAGTGCGTCCTTGCGGATAGGCGGAGCATTGTATTTGTGGCATAGCTCGGAGGTGGTGCTCGATCGATGCCTCGTCATCCTTCACGGATAGAGGCGGAACATTGTATTTGTGGGCGTAGCTTAGAGGTAGTGCTTAGTCTCGCCTTTGTGACTTAGGCGACTACGGGGGTGGCTAAGCTCAGTGGGAGATTGCTCTCCACTCGGAATGTTTTTTAACAAGCGATTCTGAGGTTGCAACTAAGCCCATGAGTGGGAGGATTGCTCTCCACTCGGGTGTTTTAACTTAGGAGATGCAGGTGTGCTTCTAAGCCCCCAAGTGGGAGATCGCTCTCCACTCGGAGTGTTTTTAACTTGGCGTTCAGAGGTGCCTAAGCCCCAGTGGGAGATTGCTCTCCACTCGGAATGTTTTCTTAAGCGTGCAGGGTGCAGCTAAGCCCCAGTGGGAGGATTGCTCTCCCTCGGATTTTTAACAAGCGATTCTGAGGTGTGGCTAAGCCCCAGTGGGAGATTGCTCTCCACTCGGGTGTTTTTAACTTGGCGATTCAGGGGTGCAGCTAAGCCCCAGTGGTAGGATTGCTCTCCACTCGGAATGTTTTTAACAGAGTGATTACAGGCTGCAGCTAAGCCCCAGTGGGAGATTTCTCTCCACTCGGAATGTTTTTAACCGGCGATGCAGGTGCCTTCTAAGCCCCAGTGGGAGATTGCTCTCCCTCGGAATGTTTTAACAGGCGATTCAGAGGTGCGCCTAACCCCATTGGGAGAGATTTCTCTCCACTCGGGTGTTTTTAACTTAGGCAATTATGGGGTTGCAGCTAAGCCCTCGGCGGGAGGATTGCTCTCCACTCGGAATGTTTTAACTTAGGTGATTCAGGGTGGCAGCTAAGCCCAGTGGGAGGATTGCTCTCCTCTGAGTGTTTTAACTTAAGCGATTCACAGGGGTGCTAAGCCCCAGTGAGAGGATTGCTCTCCACTCGGGTGTTTTAACTTAGCGATTCTGGGGTGCAGCTAAGCCCAGTGGGAGATTGCTCTCCACTCGGAGTGTTTTAACAAGCGATTCAGAGTGTGGCTAAGCCCCAGTGGGAGATTGCTCTCCACTTGGAGTGTTTTTAAATTAGGCGATGCAGGTGCAGCTAAGCCCCAGTGGGAGGATTGCTCTCCACTCAGTGTTTTAACTTAGCGATGCAGAGGTGCGGCTAAGCCCCAGTGGGAGGTGCTCTCCACTGGAGTGTTTTAACAAGCGATTCAGGTGCAGCTAAGCCCCCAAGTGGAAGGATTGATCTCCCTCGGGTGTTTTTAACTTAGCGATTCTGGGGTGCAGCTAAGCCCCAGTGGGAGATAGCTCTCCACTCTGAGTGTTTTAACTTAGGCGATTCAGGGGTGCAGCTAAGCTCCCGAGTGGGAGGATTGCTCTCCACTCGAGTGTTTTTAACTTAGGCGAATCCGGTTCACAGCTAAGCCACCTTTGGAGATTTGGACACAAGTGATTCACGGAAACCAGTCATTAAGATAATGTGGCGATCTTGTCTTTGGGAAATAATGAAATGCTTTTATTACAACTCGGCGAATTGAGTGATTCTAAATATAGAAAGGGCGAAGCAGCTCGCGTTCCATGCCGTGGCTCATCTATCTTCTTGTACGTTGTAGATGTGATATGCTCCATTGTGAAGCACCTTGGTGATGATGAAGGACCTTCGGGCGGGCGAGCTTGTGAAGTCATACATACCACTCGAACCTAAGGTCTCCCTCTGAAATGCTCGACCTCTAACATTGTGGCGTGGAATCGGCGCAGATCTTGCGATAAATGGTTGACCGAACCAAAGCCATCTCGCGCTCTTCTTCCAAGAGATCATTGCATCTTGGCGTGCTTGCTCTGCTTGACTTACGAGAGCAGTTCAACTCACGGGAGCATTGTGAAGCAAGTCGCTCGAAATGCCGCCTCGACACCGCATCGGGAAGAAAGGGTTCGATCGGTCATTGGTTGGGTGTTGTTCTCAGCCCCCATAGGACTGATGGTAATTGGTCACCCAAGCCCGGCGCCATGCTTAAGGTCACACATTAGTCGAGGCTTTAACCTGAAGGATCAAACCATTAGCTCTTTCAGCTGTCCATTTGATTGCGGGTGCGTGACGGGGCAGCTTAGTCGACCAGTACCTTGAGATCATGAAGCGCCTTTGTCACATCCTAGTTACGGTATGACCTAGACTAGCTAGTCATGTGTGCATCATGTTTAAATTCCATTTAAATTTGAAATGGGAATTATGAAACCCTCGAGAATCATCTCTAAAATGGCCCAAACAAAAAGTGCTCCAAAAGGTCCAAGAAAATGCTCATGTTGCTCTCTGAAAATATTGGGCCAGAGATAAAAATCAAACCAATATTTTAGGAGCTCATAAAATATTTATTTTGGGCATTGGATTAATCGAGAATTATTTAGCCTTGGATATATATATATATATATATATATATATATATATATTATATATATAATATATGTCCAAAAATTATGCCATTTATTAAGGAGCTACGGAATAATATACTATCTTCTATAAAAATTGGCATAAGAAAATAAAATGATTTAGTATTTTTGTTAAATCAAACAAATGTTAGAAAATAGAAAGAAAAAGAAAGGGAGAAACTTACCCGCGCTTACCTCCCTGTGCGGCCTGGCTGGCCAATGACCCAGTGACCGGCCAGTGGCCGTGCCGATCATCCCTTCCTCGCGCCCCGGGAGGGCAGGGGCCAGCCCAGCAGCAGCCCCTGCGTCCTTCGAGGCCCGTCCCCGCCACCTCCTGCTTCTCCCCTCGTCATCTGGGCATACAGGCCGGCGCCGCGCGCCGCCCGGCCGCTCTCACTCTCCCCTGCTCTCTCCCTCGCCGTTTCCCCACCTCACGAGCGCGCCCCGCCCGCCCGTGGCTAAGGCACCACGCGGCCCGCCTCCCCTCGCCCTCTCTTGAGTCAGGTGCTCCGCCTCATCGCCCTTGCTCGTCCTCGGCAAACCAGCGACCGAGGACCTGCTGCATCGTCGCCACCGTCGTCTTCTTCACCGCCGGCCGCCGTGGATCTCCACCGCCCTCACGTCACCGTCCGGCCTCCCCCGAGCCTGCCGAAGCCTCCATCGAGACCGCCGTGAGCTCTCCTCCGCTTCCCCTCTTTCCCCGCGCTCGATTTCGTGCGTATACGCTAAACGCCCGGACTCGGCGGTCGCGCCGCCGTGGTACCTCCCCGTCGTGGCCAGAGCCACTGCAGCCCGCTCCTGCACCTGCCACCGCGCTCAGCAGCCTCCCAGAAGGCCAACGCCTTGGCCCGCAGCTCCTCCGTGCCCGCGGCACCGCGCTTTCGGCTGAACTCCGGCCGCCGCCCCGCTCCGGCGCCCGCGGCTTCCATCTTCTCCCACAGATGCGGAGAGCATGGCTCGCCCGGTGCTCTCAACGCCGCCCGTGGCCCCAGCCTAGCAGCCGCCCGCGTCACGAGGTCACCGCCGGCGACCTCGCCCGGCTGGCAGGTGGGCCCGTCGGCGGTGATTAACAGTGCTAATCACGCCTAACTAACCACCGACAACGACGGTGGGCCCCAGCGCCACTAATCTTTTAATTAGGATTAAACTAACCCCTATTTAACCCCACATCCGGCGTGTGGACCCCACCTCGGGTTTGACCTAACCAGCCTTGATTGACTTGCGGCGTCATAGTGACGCGATCTTTGCGCAATTATTTATTTTACGGATTTAATTTAAATCAGGAATTCGGAAAATTAGCCAAACTTCAAAAAATCATAGAAATTCAACGTAACTCAGATTGAAATAATTTATACATGAAAAATTATCAGAAAAATGCAATCTTTCCATCTGTACAAGTTTCATGCATGACAAACCAACTTATACCTACTGTATAAGTGACAACATGTAAATGGCATTTATAAAGACTTAGCTTGGGGTTGCATTTGAATTCTTGATTCAAATGGACTTCAAGCAAATGAATGCTAGCTGCATTAGCTCAAACAACATCACATATTCATGCCATGTTCATGCATCATATTGTTGCATATGATTGTTTATTGATTGCGGCACTTTGTTCCTTCTCGATAGGTCTGCTCAGGAGAGTGTTCAGAGTACATCGAGGAAGCGGTGCCACCCTGATGATCTGTGAGGCAAGCAAACCCCTTGTTCATTCGATACAATCCTACTCTCGCTCCTGCTCTTAGTTATTGCATTAGGACAACAACGATTCATCTGCTACTTTGTCTTTGTGGTAGTTGAACCCATTCCTCTGCATGACTGTCATTGCCACGATAAATAGTTGAAACCCACTAGCATGTGTAGGAGTTGATTGAGCCATGTTGTGTTCCTACCATGCCATGCCTGCTATTGCTTAGAGTTGTGTCAGGTCGATTCATTGGGAATGAATTGGAGTGTTACGATATGGTGCGATCTTTGAGAGTGAAGTGTGTGAACACGATTTGGTAAAGGTAGCGGTGAGAGGCCATGTAGGAGTAC
Organism: Aegilops speltoides; assembly: GCA_021437245.1. Classification (NCBI taxonomy): domain Eukaryota; kingdom Viridiplantae; phylum Streptophyta; class Magnoliopsida; order Poales; family Poaceae; genus Aegilops; species Aegilops speltoides. Next base: position 42,617 of record JAHHZJ010002417.1, read on the forward strand.
ATGGTGGGTTGTCTCCTGGAACCGAATCCTTAAGCCTTGAGTTCTATGTATGTTGTCCAATGACTCAATACTACCACATTGGGTTCGGTAACTCGGCCCCTCTCGACTTATTAACCAACTTGGTCTCTGTCGAGTCATAACTAGTTTACGGTGTTTGTAGGTAGTGTTAGTAGTCTACCAAGTGGCACCCGGCCAGTGGGCTTAGGACGAGACTAGGCACAAGTGGCACGGTGTACCAGCGTAGATCCATCCGGGGAGGTGGGCTTGGGAACCTTGCACACATCATTTGGGGCCGTGGCGACACCCGGCGGATCTCCTTGTGGATGGAACCGAATAGGCGATAAACACTGGGCTAGAGTCTTGTGTGGTTAGTCGGTCATGGCCGACACCCTCACCGAGCTTCGCTTGAAGGTTGCGAGATACATAGCGTGTACATGGCGGTAAGTGGCGAGGCGTGTGTGAAGTACACCCCTGCAGGGGTTAACATGATCTATTTGAATAGCGGGTCATGATTATGGACTTCTTGGATGCTTACATGAGTGCAGAGATAACTTGAAGTGGATACTATAAAATTCTCAAGACAAGTGTGAGTGCTATGGATGGCCTTCTCGTAGGGGAGGCAGGGATGAATCCATAGTAGTGTTTTGTGTGGTGATTAGTGGACTGCGTGTCGCCATATCACCTCAAAGAAGTTACAGTAGTCGTAGAGCGGGATAGCCCGCAGTCAAAGCTGGCTTCTTTGCTAAACCCCACATTACCCTCTTGATACAAATGCATGTATGATAGGATCGATGTAAGTCTTCTTTGAGTACCTTTGTACTCATGTTGCTTTATTTATGTTTTTGCGGCGAGACTTGGTCTTACTAGTGTTCTCATGGACTTGACAAGTAGCTTGTACCTCACTCGATCTTGATCGGATGTTGTAGATAGTCGGGCTCTTGACCTTTTTCATTTGTAGAGTGCATACCCGGACATGTAATGCTACGCTTGTTGCTTGTTTGGTGCGATTGTTGGGTCATGTGACCCTGTTTGTAATAAATGCTATGATGGCTCTTTGAGCCTTATCTATATGAGTTGTTGAGTTATGTTGTGATGCCATGTTGTACATCACATACTTGCATATTATCGTCGTGTAATGTGTATTGCTATGTGTGGGATCGACTATCTAGTTGTTTATCCTTAGTAGCCTCTCTTAGGAAATGTCTCCTAGTGCTTCCTTGAGCCTGGTAGCTTACTCTTGCTCCGGAACACTTAGGCTGGCGGCATGTGTCCTTCTTCGTTCTGTATACGTCCCTTGGAAATGTCCGCGATGAATACGGAGTCTGTTAGCCCTTCTGCCGGTTCACGGAGTCTGTTAGCCGATGCTACAGCACTGGATTCACTTTCGCTAATAACCGACACATTAAATCTTGGGTCATGGATGCATGTCCTGTAAGTTTGTGCCACTTAGGGTTTCACGACTAGCCATGTCGGCCGGGCTCCTTATCATATGGATGCTAGCGACACTATCATATCGTGTGCCAAAAGGCATAAGCGGTCCCGGGCAATGGTAAGGCGACACCCGTGGGGAATACCGTCGTGAGGCGCAAAAGTGATATGAGGTGTTACATGCTAGATCGATGTGGCATTGAGTCGGGGTCTGACAGCTTTAGTATCGAGCTTTGTTGCTGTAGGATTACCAAGCCAAACTGGTGAAGTTGAGTCTAGAAATTCTTTAGTTATGTAAGGGAATTGATTGTGGGAAGGAGCGTAAGGCTCTTTTTACTCCTTATACCTCATGGCCTTGATCTGAGTCATCCTATCTTTTCTCACGGGGTTAAGGAACTAGGCTTTCTCTTCCGTCTATCGAGGATCACATGTTACTACTCCGTAGTCCCATAGGATTGGTTGATCGAGTCATACCCGATTTGAGTACTTCGGTGTAGCTTTGTTTAGTATGATCTCGGAACCTTAAGTGGTGATGTTGAGTGTGTTACTACCCCATTTTAGCGAGGATGTCTCATTACGAGCATTTCTTGCCGTTATCTTTGCGGAATTGCCCTAGGAGTTCGAGAGTTACTAATTTCCTTGTCCTACATTCTATAGCCTATAGTTGATGTTGATTCCGTCCTTGGTTTCGTTTCTCGGGATGTCATCAGCTAAGCAAAGTTCTGTTGCTCGTAGCCAGAACCATGAAGATGGTAGGGATGAGGATCCTCCCGACCAGCCTTCGTTGACAGAGTTCATGTTAGAGATGGTGTCAGTGTCAAAACCGGCGGATCTCGGGTAGGGGGTCCCGAACTGTGCGTCTAGGCGGATGGTAACAAGAGGCGAGGACACAATGTTTTTACCGAGTTCGGGCCCTCTCGATGGAGGTAAAACCCTACGTCTGCTTGATTAATATTGATGATATGGGTAGTACAAGAGTAGATCTACCACGAGATCAAGGAGGCTAAACCTAGAAGCTAGCCTATGGTATGATTGTTGAGATGTATGTTAGTCCTACGGACTAAGGCCCTCGGTTTATATAGACACCGGGAGAAGGCTAGGGTTACAGTCGGTTACAATGGTAGGAGATCTACATATCCGTATTGCCAAGCTTGCCTTCCGCCAAGGAATAGTACCATCCGGACCAGAGCGAGTCTTCAATCTTATATCTTCGTGATGCAGGTGTCGTGGATATTGATAGTCGGCTGTCGGACACCCCTAGTCGAGACTCCCTCGGTAGCCCCGAACCGAGGCTTCAATGGCGATAAGTCCAGCGTGTTTATAGTCTTGGCGTTGCAAAGCGGGTTCTCCTTCAAATTCCATGTACTGCCGAATAGTGTCGGCTTTATCTTGAATCTTGTGCTCCTCGGTTTCTCATGCCAAATAATGGCCCTCTTCCCAGCGTCGCATGAATCGAAAAGCAGTGTCTTTACATTTCACCCCACGATTTATGCGAGTCGTCCGCCTATAAAAGAGGCAAGAATCCAGATCCAAATGCGCAAAGTCTTCCTCCGCGTATACTCCATCGAGCGCCTCGACCTAGAAATCCATTCCACCATGGATGGTTAGCGGCTCTTCTTCAGCGCTCCCAACCCACCAGGAATTGGAGGAGATGCTCTGTTTCGCTGCAGCTGGTTAAGCTCCAAGCGGAGGTTTCTTCCTCCGGCCTTCATGATCGATCCGGCCGGACTGGTTGCTTATCAAGGTGGGAGGCAGGTGGAGGACACTCCAAGCCCCAACAAGGGGAGGCGAGTGTGCCGTCCCCTATTTGAAAAGGGGCTCGGATTTCCAATACATCCGTTCCTCGCGGGCTCCTGAAGTTCTCGGACTCGGCTCCACCACCTTCGCCCGCCTCTGTGCTGCCTCATGCGAACTCGTAGCTCTTTGTGAGCTATTCTGGGCATCGAGCCCCATTTCGCATTAATGGAAGAGGCTGTTTTGCCTCGTACCCGTTCTCTGAGGGTCCATATATCAAGTGGTGGCGCGAAATATGGCGCATCGCGGGACGGATACCTATCGGCACTCCCAAGAAGCGTCCGTGGCCCTCGGGTGGTTTATATAGTAGGCGCTCCGTTGCCGGCCAGTCGGATCGGCCTCCGGAGTTTGATCTTGCTCCCTTGAAAAGCGCCTCGGTGGCGCCCATGAGCCCGTTTGGAGGAAGACAAGGCGTCCATTACTTGATGGGCGGATAAGATTAATGGCTCATTCGGCTTGACCATGATTGGAGTCATGGCGGCGTGCATCAGCGGGGTGCAGCCACTGCATCTGAGGCCACCCATGTGGGATTTCAGCGGGGAAGGCGATGCTACCGGCACGGCCGCAAAGGGCGGATTGGCGAGAGATCTGGTGAAGATCTGTCCGGCTGTACAAGGGGAGAAGGAGGACTTCCGCTGAACCCTTTGGATGGGGTTTCCATGATCAACCCTAGAGGATGGAGTAGCGAACACCTCGAAGGGTTCTACCCGTGCTTTCAAAGTTTAAGCTTCTTACATTATATCTTGGTGAGGGTCTCGCTTGGACTATGGAGGACATGGTGAGTCCTACTCCACAACCAGAGGATCGGAAGGATCCACAGGTCCGACCTCGAAGAGGATCCGGACATCGAGGTGGAGCTGATCGGCGGGGTGTATCACCAGCTCGGCATAGACAATGCTTTGGTCGCCATTACGGCGGACTACCCGAGCTAAGTCCGGCTTCCGGTGACCACGACCGAAGTCGGACACCGTCATCTTATCCTTGTCTATTTCGACCTTCATGAGCGATGGTATTTTGCGAGAAGCGCCTTCTGGCGGAAGCGAGCCTGCGGCGACCGACCTCTGGTCGATCCGAACTAGCAGGAGGAAAAGGGCGCCGTGGGAATGAAACATCGCCCATGAGAGGTATAGCTCGTGTTTGAATTTTTGAGCAACATTCGAGAAGCGTCTAAGTGCTCATGATCTTTATAGGAAAACGCTTCGCGGACTGCGGCGTGAAGTCACCGATCCGACCAACACCAGCCAGGCTCGGCACCGGACTAGAGGCAAAGCGCAAAAGCGAACGGATCCTGCTCCAGCGGAGGATACCGACGACCAGTATCGCCACCAAGTGCGAGGTGGAGGCGCTATGAATCATAGGCGCCACGGACGATATTTCAAGCGTGCTTTTCCCGAGGCATTGGATGCCTTTAGCGAGAGGCAGCGCATCTCGTGCTGCTCAAAATGGTTTTACGAGCCACGGGCGGTATGTTAAAGACATAGGGGTAAGATAATTTTAATGGTTGTATATACGGTAGCCCGAGACTTAAATTAGTTATTCTAACTGATTTAAGGATCATTATAAATTCAGGCACTTAAGAGAAGAGCGGTTGTCTCGGGAGCTGCAAGATTGCAAGGCCCAACTTGAGGCCGCACTTGCTGCCTTGAGGAGGAGCGGAAAGACCCTCCACAGTAACACATTTTACTAAGAAATATAAGTGCTTTGTCTTGGCGTGCGCGTGAGTCTAATAATGACATTGCGGTACCGCGGACAAGATCCAGACGAGCAAGCATTGCTGCGCCCGACTAAAGGCTGGCGAGAGTGTCTTGAATAGGGTTCAACAGGAAAGGAACAAGCTCCAAGATGCAGCGCCAAGCTCGGAGAAAGAGCTGCAAGGCACCGAGCCTAGCTGTCGGCTCTGTCAAGGAGAATCAGCGGCTTCGTCGCGGCATATATAGTAAGTGCTTGGCGAACTCTTTTGAAAAGAAGAGTTCGGCGAGGAAATGTTTTGACATGATATGTCTTGTAGGCATACTCACGGGTGCGTCTGCGGAGGAGATGCCCATATCAATGGGTGATCAACTTCCGAACTTATTTTGACTACTCGAGCGAGTTCGGCGAGGCAATGAGTGGCGTTGTTGAGGTTTTATGGCCAGCCCTCACCCTACGAGGGCCTCGGGAGCTTCGGAAGAAGCTGCGAGTCTTGCAGCGGCCTTCCGTTTGTGGAAGATTTGGCTTGCCGTCAAGGTGCCGGGAGGCTTGGGCCATGGTGAAGGCCAGCGATACAGAAGCGGACCCCAACCATATGGCGAGTTGGTCGGTGGGGCCCGATGGGAAGGAGATTCCTGTGAGTTTAGTACAGCCGGTAGAGTTGGCTGCTAAATATTCCCAATGGGGTGTAAACTAGACAGACTGTTAGGCGGGATCGAGGAGGAATACAATCAATAAATTTGACGATGTATGTTATCCTTTAAAGTGACATGTGAAATGCCTTCTAGCGGATTGTAGATCGTTTGTCTTTCTTGACCTTTTAAGCCGACCTCGGGACCCTAGAGTCGGGTGTGTCGAATACCTTCTCGGTTATGAAAAACCGGGGTATGCATGGAGACCCGGCGTAAGGGTCATTAGTGCTTTATCGGACAAGTGCCCAACTAGTTATGTTATATTACATGGTTAGTAAGAAACATCTTCGGGAGAATAGTTCCGTTAAGGGTTCGTTTATTTGGGAGGCATGCCCTAAAGTGCATGACCGGACTGCAAAAGCGATAAAACATCACGAGGGCAGATGGATAAAATAGGTAAAAAGTCATCTTTTAAATCATCGAGCGAATATTCCCTTAGAGCGCTAGCTTTCGGCTTCACCGGTCGAGGTACACATCCGGTGACCAGCGGTAACAATCGAGAGGTGCTCCTTTACCTCCTAGCCAAACAATCGGGAGCGTAGGGGTAAGCACAGGAGCGAGCGACCGACTTGGCCAAAACTTAAGTCATATCGATGCATATAATGGCGAGTAAAAGGTACATGTGGAAGCTTGACACATGTGTTGGGTATGAGACCGTATAATTAAGCTTACGTAAAAAGAAGCCCCGAGAATAATGAGTGCGGATGGCACATCATGCATATGCAAAGAATGCAAGAATAGGCCGAATGGGCTTTTAAGTCAAAAGGATAAAAAGAGAAACAAAAGGCGATTGAAGTATAAAAAGTTTGGGGAGGAAGGGCGAACTCTTAGTCGGCGCTAGGCATAGAATAAATCGTCGGGGCGGGCTCGTTCCATGGGTTCGGCTCAAGTCGGTTATCCGGCGCATTTACATGAACAGTATGCTCCGCCCGGTCGATGCTTGATCGATAATGAAGGGCCCTCCCATACGGGCTTGAGCTTGTCCTTTTTCTTGTCCGTGAGGCGTAGAACTAGTTCGCCACATTGTAAGTCTTGGCCGTACTTCTACTGCTTTGATATCTTGAACTGCTGGCGATAGAATCGCGAGCGAGCCTTCCGGCGTCACGTTCTTCCTCAATGTGTCCAAGCTGTCCTGCCGATCCAGCTCGGCCTCTCTTTCCTCATACATGCGCTTTTCGAGGTGAGTCATGAATAATGTCATGAGGCAAGACTGCCTCTGCGCCATATACCATAAAAATGGTGTGAATCCGGTAATGCGGTTAGGCATTGTCCGCAGCCCCAGTCTGGTCGAGCTCCTCGACCCATTGTGCGTCGGATTTAGTGAGTGACCTCACTAGTGCGGGTTTAATGCCGCTCATTATTAGACCGTTTGCTCTTTCCACTTGACTGTTGGTTTGAGGGTGATAGTAGCGCATAGTCGAGCTTGATGCCCATATTTTTGCACCATGACTTAACCTCGTCAGCCGTGAAGTTCGTGCCATTGTCGGTGATGATGCTGCGGGGGACTCCGTAACGGTGTAGCACCCCTGATATAAAGTCTATCACTGGTCCGGACTCTGCCGTTTTGACCGGTTTGGCCTCTATCCATTTGGTGAACTTATCCACCATGACCAATAGTTACTTTTTTTGTGGGTTCCCCCTTTAAGGGGTCCAACCATGTCAAGCCCCGGACATGACGGCCGGAGTAATGGGTATGGTTTGAGGTGGTGGGTGGCATATAGCTCTGATTAGCAAGAGGCGACAACCAACGCATCGCGGACCAAATCTGTGCGTCTGCTGTGGCCGTCGACCAATAAAATCTGTCTGAATGCCTTTCCTACGGGGCCGGGCTGCTGCGTGGTGTCCGCCTAGTCGGCATGAATTTCAGCCGGAGGTTTCGCCCTCTTCTTGGAGATACACCTTTGAAGGACTCGGTAGTACTTTTCTTATAAAGTTCTCCCTCATGGACCTTGTAGGCCTTGATCGCGGACTATCACGGCGGGCCTCATTTTGGTCTTGAAGTTCCTGCCTAAGTAAGTAGGCTAGGAAAGGTTACATCCCTGTGGCGATTCTGCCATTATGTAAGTAGGCGGAGGTGTTATGTCATCTGCCGAATCACCGATTAGTGCGGTTTTCTCGGTTTGTCGCTGCGGGCTCCTCTTCCCATAGTATGGATGGCAGCCGTTCGAGAAAAGATATTTGGAGGGACAGCATCACGTTTAGCACCGATGCATGCCGGGCGTCGCCGCTTGGTTATTATCTCGGGCTATGTGATGGAATTGAGTCCTTCAAACCGGTTTGACATTTTTAAGCAGCGTTGCGATATGCTGCCATTTTGGATCCTTGGCGTCAGAAGTCTCCATTTATTTGGGATATTGCAAGGTTTGAGTCGCGCACCTCTAGGCGTTGAATGCCCATGGAACCGCCATCCGGAGACCATGTAAAGCACATTTGCTCCTGGTGGTTTTGGTAATTAATGACAACATACTTTGTGGTTGGACTAATGCTTTTATCAAGTATGTTTCAGGAAATTCAATCACATTGGCATGGCGAAAGGACTAAAAAGTGGACCCCTCAAAATGCTAAGGCAAGCATTGGCAAAAGCTCAAGACTCCATTTTTGGTTTAGTGATCCAAGATCACATTGAGTCCATAGGAAAAGCCAATACTATTAAAGGGGATGAGGTTATGATGATGATCTGGTTGCTCAAGTGCTTAGTGATACATCTCCTAAACTATCAGCAACTTTCAACGCCATATACACTCATAAGTAGTCTCGGTCCCACCGATATTCCAAACTCAGTCACACCAAGATGAACCACCTCAGCCATAAGCCAAACCATAGCAAACTTCGGATTTTCGATTACGAACTCGGTCTCACGAAACATGAGTTGCCAAGCTTACATACATACATTATCAAATCGGTGTCACCGAGATGATGAAGTCGAGTCCCACGAAAGCGGCATGCTCTTGTCATTGCCGAATCGGACTCACCGAGATTGTATTTTCGGTCCCACGAAAATCCCAACATTCACATTATTTGAACTATCGGTCTCACCGAGTTGTCCACCGGTCCCACGAGATTGCTCAAATGTGTGTAGCAGTTGGATTTTGTGTGGAGGCTATTTATACCCTCCACCCCTCTTCATTAAGTGGAGAGCCATCGAGAAAGAACTACCACTCCTACCTTACATTTAGAAGAGAACTACCTACCCTTGTGTTGAGATCAAGTTGCTCCACTCCCACCATATGAAGCTTGATCTCTAGCCTTCCCAAGTTGCTTTCCACTCAATCCTTTCTTCCACCACAGCCAAATCGGTGAGGAGAGTTGAGTGTTGGGGAGATTATCATTTGAAGCACAAGAGCAAGGAGTTCATCATCATCTACAACATCTATTACCTTTTGGAGGTGGTGCCTCCTAGATTGGTTAGGTGTCGCTTGGGAGCCTCCGTCATCGAGATGTGGAGTTGAACCAAGAAGTTTGTAAGAAGCAGGAGATCGCCTGCCGTGAAGATCTACAGTAAGGCTAGCCCTCCGTGGGCGTAGGCCATGATGGAATAGACAAGGTTGCTTCTTCGTGGACCCTTAGTGGGTGGAGCCCTCCGTGGACTCTCATGCCGTTACCCTCCGTGGGTTGAAGTCTCCATCAGCGTGGAAATGCGATAGCACCACCTATCGGAACCACGAGAAAAATCACCGCGTCTCCAAATTGCGTTTGATCTTCTCCACTTCTCTTTACTACTTGTGCAATTTACTTTCCGCTGCCCATACTCTAGAATTGCATGTGTAGTGTGCTACTTGACTTGTGTGTTATGCAAAATCTGCCAAAATCATCATTGATAAAAGGCAGAACTTTTATCTTGTCGAGTAGTCTAATCACCCCCCTCTAGACACTCTCACCTTCTTGATCCTCAATTGGTATCGAGCCTTGGTCTCCATTGCTTTGGTTTACACACCATTGGAGGAAGATGGACGTGTCTACGTTTGGGAGTGTTAGCCATAGAGTGCCTATTCTTAATGGAGTGTCCTATAACTCGTGGAGGATTGAAATGCTTATTATCTTTAAGACATACAACTTGCGCAAATATGTTTGAGACCCCTATGTGCCTCCATTTGACCCCTTGCACCCTACCATGGATGAAGAGCTTGATTTGCTTCGTAACCTTAGGACTGTAAATCTTATCATTAGAGGTTACCGATAACTTGCTTAAGCTTCGTTACAAACTTTGAGTGCGCCTATGCTATGTGGAAGTTCTTGGAAGAACTTTATCAGGACTACTCTTTGAGAGGTCTTGATGAAATTCTATACAAGACTATTGAATTTGATATGATCGCCAATGATCCCAACTTTGATAAATGCTTCTTTGAGCTTCGTGATCTTATGAAAAGAAGGGTGATCGGTCTTATCAATGTTCTAATTAGAAATGCTCTTGTATTGCATTCAATGATTATTGTCACATTGACAAAACTAATGCAAGTGGTTGTCAAATTGACCTAGGTGTTGATGATGAACAATCTATGGGTCAATATGATGATGAGCATGAGCATGATGATGATTACTCGATTCGGACACGAGAGCTAGACAAGATCATGAAGAGTCTCAATCTTATGGCAAATCGAGAGACTACATATCCGTGGAAAGAGTGGATTCTTGATAGTGGATGCACCGACCACATGACGGAGACAAAGACATGTTTGAGAGCTTGCAAGAGCGATGGTCCACGCAAGTATGTGACTTTTGGAGACAACTCAAGGGTAAGGTACTTGGCCTTGGTAAGGTGGCCATATCTCATGATAGCTCTATTCAAAATGTCATGCTTGTAGAATCTATTCACTTGAAGTAGATTGCAAGTCTTTCGTCGTGACAATCATAACATGGCGTTTACCGGTATCTGTAGAGGTGATCTATATATTGTTGATTTCACTAAGAAGCCCAACCTAGAGCTTGCTTCATTGCTAAATCCGCTAAAGGTTGGTTATGGCATAGAAGGCTTGGACATGTTGGTATCGTAATCTAGACAAGCTGATCAAAGGTGATCATATTCTTGGCGTTAAAGATGTTTTCTTTGACAAAGATAGACTTTGTAGTGCTTGTCAGCGGGAAAACAAGTAGGTGGAAGTCATCCGTGAAGAACATCATGACCACAAGGAGACCGCTTGAGCTTCTTCATATGGATCTCTTGGTCCCAATGCTTACAAAAGCCTTGGTGGTAACTCCTTTGGTCTAGTTATAGTTGATGATTATTCAGTTACGTGGGTATTTTTCCTTGATGACAAATCGCAGGTTGAGAGAATCTTCAAAACCTTTGCGAGAAAGGCCCAAAATCAATTTGAGGTGAAGATCAAGAAAGTTCGGAGTGACAATG